>JAVTVY010041104.1:0-19021 GCA_036873755.1 Hanleya hanleyi
GACCTTGGGTGGTTGTGTCCGGCGTCGTGTTCGTCGCGTTGACTTGCTACGTGTCACGGATCTGGAGATGTGCGGTGTCCTGATCAAGGGTGGTTTTTTAAAGGTCTGAAAAGAAGGTGCCCGTTGTGGTGGTGGAGTTTTGGGGGGTGACTCCGGTTCCCATTCGGATTCCCAAGGTTGTGGAATCTGTCGTGGTGCACGACTCGGCGATTGCTGGGTTCGCTGCATAAAGGCCCAGCGGTGGGGGTTCCCCACCAATTCCTGTGGTACATGCATGTCTTTCAAGCCTTGAGCAAAGACCTCCCATCCTCGAGGATCCGCCTGCGATCTGCGTTTACGCATCAGGTCATTCACTAAATCCGTCATGTGGGTCCCGGGGACCACCTGATTCTGTACCAGGAGTTCGCCTTTATCATTCCAAGTCATGCTAGGATTCTGTTTCATCCGTTGTAATACCAGGCCAGCTTGTTTCTTGAACGATGCAGGTACACTCTTCAGCACTTCGTCTTCCACCCACTGTGGGGCTGTATGTGCTACCCTGGTAATGGCGGCTGTTGGAGGGGTGCTGAGGTCGGCGGTGTGTCACGTGGTGGTGGTGGTGGTGGTGGTGGGGTAGAGAGGGTTTTGTATTGGTCCATGAACGTCATGTACCGTTGAAGCGTCTCATTGTACCGTTGTACTTTCTCACTGTCGCTTAACCCCGGTCTTGTAAGATCTGTTGCATCTCTCCATCGAGGTGTTTATGGTCTTCACCGTAGGTGGGACAGGGTAGGGCGATTGGAGGTTTTGAAGGAACCGTGGTTCGACGAGGACCATTTTTTTCGTGTGGTTCATTGTCGGCCGAAGAGTCCACCCAATACTGGACCCAACACGGAAGCGGCCAACGGTGCTAAGATGGCCCCGAGAAAGCCGCCTTTCTGTAACACCTTTTTCTTTTGTGTTTGTGGGACCCGCTTATGGACTAGGGTTCGGAGACCTGTCTTATGCTTGGCCAACTTGGTCTTCTGAGCCGGAGTCAGTGGTACGTTGCCTTTTAACAGATTGTACCCGATCTCGCACAGACAGCGTACAAGGTCAGGGTCCGCACCGCGTACAATGGTTCGGACCAACTCGGGTGGGGCCGTCTTCAATACACGGAGCGTGGGAGCGTGCTTCCGTACTCGCGCAGACATCATGTACAACTAATGCCAGAACCCACAACTCTGCTCTTTTTATCCACCTCAGAGACAAAGGCAACCCTGCTGTGGTATTCATTCTTTTTATTATCTCCATCATCAAACACACACACATGCCAGCTGGGGGCGCCACTGTGGGTGTGTTTACATTATTTTTGCAAGTACACGTGGTGGGTCTCTCCGGGAAAGATGCCGGTCCGTAGTCGAAGGTGGTCGGGGTGGCTTGCTTGAGGTCGAAGAGCATATACCCGTGCTGAGGGGTTGTGGCATCTTTAAAGGCTTCCAACGCAAACGGTATGCGGCCGGGATATATCTGTCTCGCCAGGTGCAGCAGTTGAGTGGTATCTCTCGGGTTTTTGAAGACCACCAGGTAGTGGGCATTTAAGCTGATGTTCCGATGTTCTTTGTTTTTACGGAACAGATTCTGCACAATGTAGATGATGCTGAGCCGTCGATGATGGCTGCCTTTGGTAAAGAGTTGGGTGACCCGCGCATCCGTCTCCGCCATGAGATCATCCAGAACCACCAAGGTGTCGGGTTCCAAATCGGCCAGGTTGGGTAGGCCTTCCACGAACGTGATGTGGGGCATTGCTGCATACGCTGCCTGCCATTCTCCGTAACACCACACGACTCGGGCAATAGTTGGGGTGATCATGCTGTCGGCGTGTTGAAGGAGCTTCCGGACGAAGTGCGTTTTGGCGGAGCCCGTCGGTCCTGCGATGAGACACGTGAAGGGATGCTGCCACCGTGGGTCCATGGTTCGACGTGTATCCGTTGTCGTGGTAACCCGCTCTTGTAAATTTCGTACGAGTGAACTGGAGTGGTGGGTACAACGTCGGTCGTCGTTGTCTGTACACTGTCAGGGATGATGATGGAGGTGGGTACAACGTCGGTGGTCGTTGTCTGTTCACTGTGAGGGATGAAATCTGGTGGGTCTTGAGACGTAGTGGGTGTTCTTGGTGTAGGTGTGGAGTAGAGCTTGGTGTGGAGCTCGACGTGGCTTGTACACGGGGTGTGGTGGTGGTGACTGGGCTCGATACGGGGTTGACTGGTGCTCTCTGTAGACCGGTTTCGCTGGTGGCTGGTGTTCTCAGTTGGTTAAGTAACGTGCTGACATAGGCTACGTCGTAAAACACCCCTCCGCACAGCACACTCAGCAGGGTTAGCACTATCACCACAAAGCCCACTTGCGCTTTGCGCGTTTTGGGAGACGCTGTGTTCAGAGACAGCTGCTGTTGGTCCATAGCACTGTGGTTGGACGTGGAATGAAGGAGGACGGCAGTGGTGTCTGGCTTTATAGTCGTTTCACCTGGTTGGCCGCGACCCAGGAATTGAAAGAACTGGGCCAGCCTTGCCATTTGACGAAATGAAACAGTTTGCCACGTCGACGTTCCGTTTTCAAAATCTGCTCCACCGTGTAGTAGTCTTGCTGTGTTTTTACGACAGGCTGTAATTCCGTCTCGTAAAACGTCCCTAGCAACGGTTCCCCTTGAAGATCTTCCAGTTCATAGACTCGCCGCTGTCGGGGTAGGCGCCGTTTAATCAGGAAGTGCTCATCGCTCCAGTTGGGCAAGTAACTTTTCTCGAACTTGCCCTTGACTTTACTGATCCGTACAGGGTCCCCGACCTTGTACACCGCCTTCGTCGTTCGCTGCGATGGCCTGGGGTACAAGACACGGCGGACTTGGGCTTCATTGCGTTGGATCACGGTAATGGGGGCTCTCTCTATACTCCGATGATAGGCTCGATTGTAACCACTCACAAGTTTCGGGAGAACATCGATGTACCGCCTTGTATTCTTATAGGTGAAATATTTATACATGCGGCCTTTGAATGTCCTTTTGAACCTTTCCACCACGGAAGCCTTGGTCTCGTTGTACGTATGGAAGAAAAACACCTTCTGGGCTTTCAGAAACTGTTGGAACGATCTGTTGAGGAATTCCGTGCCTTCGTCGGTTTGCAAATACAAAGGTTTGCGCCCGGTCTTGAAGATGTCTTTGAACGCCGCTATGAGGTTCGCCCCCGTTTTCGTCCGGATGGGTACCACCCACGCATACTTCGATAGGATATCGATGCACGTCAAGATATATCGATTCCCATCGTTGTGTTTGGCAAAGGCGCTCATATCGACCAAAATCCGCTTGCCTGGGCATCTATTCCTCCCGATGACCCGGTTCCGTAGAAAATGGCGACGGACAGATCGATGTAAGGTATAGGTGTCTTGTTTTCTTAACCAATCTCGGACTTGGGCACGTTGCATCCCCTGGGGTTTGGCCGCTCGATAGAGAGCCGACAATGCACTATAGGCGCCGGACTGTCGGGACTGTAGTATAAGTTATCCAACACCTTCTCCCAGCGCTTCATGGTGACAAATGATGATGGACCCTGGCTCTATCGTTTATTTATAACGGATATATCTTGGGCCGGAGTTTCTTTCTGATTTTCTTCGTGGGATTCCACAGTGTCCATGGTAAATGACCAGTCCAACTCGTCTGATGACCGCTTGATAAGCACTTGATCCACATCTACCACGGCATCTTCCAATGCAGACCATAGATCAGGGTGAAGGGTAAAATGCACTGTACCCCCATCTAGCCGAGCCAATTGAGCAAAGAAAGGGCCGCGTCGGATGTACACATCGTGACACAAGTGGATGAGGTCGCCGTCCAGTTCACAGACAACACCCGTTTGAATTTGGTCCAGCCCGCCCGGGACAGACGAATGTGAGCCGGGCACGGTTGTGTAGGGTCCGCATCACAGATGTCTCCCACCTCCTCCATGATATCGACCTTATCCGCATACACGTGCAGGAAAACCTCGGGGGTCAAGCTGAGATACGCCAGTACTATATGCTCCGTCATGGTCAGTACGTGAGTGGTACCAGATTTGACTGTCTCTCGTATTTATAGGGAGAACCCCGTGAGATCAAAGGATCAGGTGGTCATGTCACTGGGCTGACTGAGTCTAGCCGGGTAATCAATGGTCTCGTCGTCTGGTTCATGGCTAGACAGTTGTTCATTGGGTTCTGCCGCTGCTTCTCTCAGGGCACGAGCCCACTCCAACTCGTCTGATGACCGCTCGTCCGGTGTAAACAGCTGGTCGACAATAGGCACCACTTTCTCCAAGGCTATCCACAGTTCGAGGTCTAGGGTGAAGCTTCGCGTAGGGTCTTGGTAACGCCCCACACGGGCAAAGAAAGGTCCACGGTATACGTAGATGGCATTGTCTATGTGGATGAGGTGTCCATCGAGCTCGCCGCTCAACACCCGTTTAAATTTGGTCCAACCGTCACGGTGTAGCGTCACCGTATTCGATACGGTCTCAGCGGGCGACCAGCAAACATCTCCACGGTCTTCCACCAGGATGACTTTATCTTCATAGACGTGTAACCCCACCCGGGGTGTAAGGGGAAGGATGGCTCGTAGGACGGGTGACATGCTTGCTCCAATGTCGAACGGTGAATGACACACACTGTGTCTGTCTCTCGTATTTATGGGGAGGTCTCTCGGTGACATGGTTGACCCAATGACTAAGGGGGAATGACACACACTCTGTCTGACCCTCGTATTTATAGTCCCACTGTCAATACCACAGCGCCAGGGTCAATAGGGCACAGACTAGTGTGAGGCCAACCAGTCGTCGCTGGTTCCGGCGTGAGCGCTCGTGGTCCATAGCCCGAGCATCAAGGATGGCTGTCATAGTCCGGTAGTGGTGAGTGATGGCACACCTCTCCATCGAGTGCACGCTGTCGAGGACCGCTTCTGTGAACTCGTTCAGGATCTGGCGTCGTCCCTCGTTGTCGTCGCCATCTGCAAACATGGACCGGACCACTGCTCGGTAATCCGTGAATGAATTCACCACGGTGGCATGCTGTAAAATGCGAGTCGCATAGGGCTAGATCTCCGCCATGGCTCTGCAACCGTAGAAATGAAGGTGTGGGATCCCGAGGGACGTGTTTTATAGACCAGGTCACACATGCGCGCCTAGACGTCGGGTGTAGTCCGTGATACGTACTATTCTGATGGGTTAGTCCAAAAAAGAGAGCAACAACAACAACAACAACACAGATTACAGATCAATCCTTTTATTATGCGTGAACATCATAGGAATGCATGTACTGGCCTGTCTGTGGGGGTTTCCCACAATGGCGGTCACCTTCCGCCATTATCCGCCATTTTACCACAATGGCGGTCACCTTCCGCCATTAGCCGCCATTATCCGCCATTTTCCCACAATGGCGGTCACCTTCCGCCATTATCCGCCATTAGCCGCCATTTTCCAACAATGGCGGTCAGACAAGTCTGGACATGTCCAAAGGTCACGCCCCATTCACCCAAACCGGAAGTGACGTCATTTTTACATCCGGGTGAAATAGGCGTGGATTTAACCTCTCCCTACATTGACGCGCGCGCGCGCTGCGGCCGGAGAACCCGCGCGCGCGTGCACGCTGGGGGGCCGGGGCGGGCCGGGGCCGGGAAAGTTGGAGATCGTTTTAGTGAAAACCGGAAGTGACGTCACACACACACACTTGCGCAGACCCACCACACCACGTGAACGCCATTGTAGAGAAAAAAACCCCAGTACATGACAGACACAGACAAGTCTAGACATGGCCAAAGGTCACGCCCCATTCACCCCAACCGGAAGTGACGTCACACACTTGTTCATTGGACCATTAGTGGCGCCCCTAGCTCCAAAACGTCTAGCGGGACCCATACAGGGTCCAGTTTTCGACACTAGGTGACCACATCCCGACGAAATGGCCCGTTTTCGACACCGGATGTGCCGCCATCTTGAACATACGTGCCGCCATCTTGGATATGTCCAATAATGCACCGGGTCAAAATACTCGCTTCTGATTGGCTGAGAGCTCTGTGACGGATTTGAAATACTCGTTTCTGATTGGACGAGAGCTCCGCATTGCGTCTGCGCATGATATTCCTACCGTACATCCAACCCATCATTAGTGGCTCCCCTAGCTCCAACACGGCTATTTTCATACCCTTGGGCCACCGCGCATGCGCAGAATGCCGATAGTTCAACCCCACATCCAGCCCATCAGATGCCCCTTCACGAATGCTTCACATTGATACCTCATATGACCCCATTGGACCATTAGTAACTCCCCTAGCTCCAAAATGTCTATTTCCATACCCTTGGGCCACCGCGCATGCGCAGAATGCCGATATTTCAACCCCACACCCAGCCGATCACATGCCCCTTCACGAATGCTTCACTTTGATACCTCACTCGACCCCATCGGACCATTTTATCTAGGGACTACTTTTTCTCCGCGGAAGCTTTTTCCCGCGACCGAATCACCGCCAAAACCGCTGCCAGACCGCATCACCGCGGATGAATACATTCCCTGCAGCAATTGGAACTCTCCTGTGTTGGAGGTAGCTTTTTGGTGATTCTGCCGGAACTATAGTACACTTGACCTCTCCTCCTCAAATCCTCCTCAAATGACCTCTACATCCGGGTGAAATTCTTGTCCATTTACGCTATATATACTACTAACGCTGAATGAATTTTCACACAAAAATGTTACCTAAAAATTCGAGATAATTATCTCGGGGTCCGAGTTAATCCTGCCTTCTCATTGGACGATTTTATCGGGGTGCGAGATAATTCTGCATTCTCACTGGACAATTTCCTTGGGGCCCCGAGGTAATTTTGAAAAAATATTGTTTTCCATGTCCCTTCTATGATTCCGACCATTTTGCGAAGTATTTTTTTTTTTTTTTTTTTTTTCCGGTTGATTTACGAGTTGCTTTCTACTGTTGGTTAAACGTTCACGAATCAATTCTGAAAATGATACGATGGTATCAACGTGCGCGAGATAACCACCAACATATTGACGATAAATAAACGTTGTTTTATCATACACTTGCTAAAGCCAAGATTTTTTAACGGTATCCACGACATATCAACGTTGTATCAGCGTTAGTGTGCTATCTAGGAGAAAGGGGTCACAGGAGCTTTACAAGGAATATTTGACTTGGTGGAAATAGAGAATTTATGAAGATTTATATGAGAATAAATGACGAAGAATTACTTTCTTTTATAATATTTCAGCTGTCGTGACGTAGAATAATTTATCGTTTGAAGCAGACAGTAGACGTAACTCTTCCAAACGACCCATACAAGACTGTGTATCTTAATTATTAAATAAGGTATCCTGTCGATGGAGGGTGTCATGAGCACACCTGTTCACTTACTCGTAGGAGCATTCTCTGCCACCGTATGTACACTTGATTATAAAGGACTCTATTGGTTGCGTGTATTGATCTATCTCCAAGTCATCTAGTTGTGCCACTTTCAACTTAAACTCCCCTTCTGCTTGGAAGAGTGGGTCTTTACCTGTAAACAATTACATTAGCCATGGATTTATTTGCTGTCAGAAAAGCTGTCATCCATGACTGTCAATATCGTGCTAAAGAAATAAGTTGATACTCTTGTACAAAGTTATATATACTAAACTATACAGTGCCTTTACTAAACCAATTATAAACAACAATACCCACATGAAAATACTAGCGCCCACTATATCATGTTTGAGATCACGAACCACTAAAATACAGCCTTACTTAATATGTAGTGAATCGGCTGCACGCATCTTGACAAAACTATATATCCTAATATTGGCCGCCACAATCACCCACCACGCTAGGTAGCTCGACTTTTTGGCTCAAACGTATAAAAAAAAATACAGCATACATTCGCCACCATTTTTTCCCATCTACGGCTGCCAGAAATTATATCATTCCGCCCGATATAATCACAGCGAATATGGGAGGTGGGCAATCGAATTGGCCCCGAGTTTCCGCATTAAAATTTTTAAAGGTTTTAGACTTGAATATTATAGAAACATTTTGAAATATATCACAGACCATTTAAGATATGTCGACCAATCAAATTTCGCCGGAACTCGAGTCCTGATTATAGTCTTAGGTAAAAAAATAGAAGACTGGGACTTGAACTGGAATATATATACTGGTATACTAATAATATCATGTGCTTTACATGAAGTATGAAACTAATTTAGAATTGTATGCAACTAATCTCACCTTTGAAATCATCTCCATCATAGTCAAAAAAATAATCATCATCATCCTCGTCCTGGAAATACCGGAAAGAAGAAAACGCTGGAAAGTATTACTGGAATAGGCACTTGCAATCTTAATGAATTGATATCATATCAAGGGTCCCCAACTGTATAAATCCCGATAGGAACTTATAATCTTGCATGAACGCGAGCGTCCATCTATCGTGATATCGCTTCAGGGTAACTTTTGTAATAAATATTGTGTTATTTTGTAAGAAAAACTCGAGCATAACTTTAAATAATACAATAGTTGGAAAATATATCATGTTATAGTGTAGTCATCACTGTTATCAGTTTTATTGGATTCCTGATGGTGTGGGTTATGTGTGTGTGTGTTTTCTAAATATTAGCTTTGAGCTTAGCATGCGGTACCTGGTGTTATTTTGTTTTTGAAACAAAGTCCCCTTTCGAAAGATCTGGTTGACCCTGAACAGGGACTTAGAATTTGTTTTTTATTTTGATGGTCGTTAGCAACGGTATATTCATGTTAGCAACGGTACGTTCATGTATGCCCTACCCCGACGGGCAGGACATATATACACGAACGTACTTTTACTCAGATAAATGTATCAGAGCTATAGTATGTCTCTTTATGCAGTAACAAAAAGCCGAAGGTGAGTTTTGAAGATGTAATCAGCATCAAATCTAGGCTCAAATCGCTGTGTCTCAAACTCCGCGAAAGTGACATATGTTACGACATGTACAAAATAAAACACATTCGACCACAAAACAAAACTTCTTTCCACCATTCACGAGAAAATAAAAGGAATTGGTCTTCAAAAATGAACGGCGCTTATAGTGTGTGTTGCATTCTACCAACGTATGCGATGCGACTTCATCGAACCTTGGGCACGAGCCATGACGTCATCCCATGATTGCAGCCGTTCAGCATTCAGATTCGTGAGCGTCGCTATACTACACTCAAACGTCATTGTCCTCCCCGCATTCAACATCTACTCAATGGCGAAACAGAAAAAAAGCCATCGAAGCGAGAAGAGTGGTCCCTAAATCAAGTTCTACACTTGCAGCAGCCCATGCACTCGAATTATACCTTGGCGAGACGAGGTCCCATCAATGAATTTGTACGACTTAGATTCCCCAGAACGAGGCTTAAGCCGAGCGTCCTCAAGGTACAGAAAATGGTGAGTTTTGTATGATGGCCGAGAAGGGACATCGCTGTATTGTGTTAATGAATCTGGACCGACACACGAAGGCAGGATGCGAAGTCAGGATGCGAAAGACGAAGGCAGGATGCGAAGCGCGAAGTCAGGATGCGAAATCAAAACATGAAGCGCGAAGTCAGGATGCGAAGTCGCGAAGGCAGGATGCGAAGTGGCGAAGCCAGGATGCGAAGCGCGAAGTCAGGATGCGAAATCAAAACAAAGCATTGCAAAGACTGGAAGCGAAGTCACGGGACCTAACTTCGCGACTTCGCATCCTGCCTTCGCGACTTCGCATCCTGACTTCGCGCTTCGCATCCTGACTTCGCATCCTGACTTCGCGCTTCGCATCCTGGCTTCGCCACTTCGCATCCTGCCTTCGCGACTTCGCATCCTGACTTCGTCCTTCGCATCCTGCCTTCGTCCTTCGCATCCTGACTTCGCATCCTGCCTTCGTGTGATTCATAACACAATACAGCGATGTCCCTTCTCGGCCATCATAGTTTTGAGCCAGAAGAGTGGCAGCATAAGATCTTCATTAAATGTGACGTCGGGCTCCACTTTTGAGGCAGCTGCTGATGAAGCACAGATATCCTCGAAGGACTTGTCTTGGTCTATGCGCGCACTTCCAAGACAAAGATTCAAATCTTGAACCACACACATTAATTGTGCAGTTACACCACACACCTCCATCTAGCAGATCATACTATAGTGCACAATCCAACTTCTGTCTCAAACTAAGTGCATGTTAGAGACATATATGTACAATACTAGCATGTACACAACTGGCGTACATGTTTGGAGTATGACGAAATATGCGAAGCGAGAATTTCTTTAACCTCAGTTAAATAAAAATTATTGTGGGTATCATTAATTGGTCGATTGTAGAAGTAGATAATAAAACGAAACTTCAATGTCAGTGGATTGGGTGGAGCCTAGACGAAAGGTCGCATATTTAGGTAGATAATATAAGTATAGTTCAATTTGGACTGGTTATTTCTATAGAGTAATAATATTTCGCATATGGGAAAACAAAATAAATACGGCCTCGTAAAGCATTTCGCCAGAAATTTATCAATTATGAGCAGTGTAGCGAACCATCGAAAGTGAACCATACGGACATAAACCTTTATCTCCCAAAGATATATAACCATCACACTATTTCCTACTATGCATCCAAATCTCGATCGATATGTGTGATTTCTGATGTTTTGAAGCCGAGACGACATTACGAGAATTTTTTTTACTCTTGTACAATACAAAACAGTTTTGGTCGTAGCTGATGAATATTCATTGCCAGCAACTTTCCGTGAAATGTAATACAGTTGGTAGCAATAGCTGTCCATCGCAACTTAATCTAAATCGTCAATGTTCTTCGCGAGATCAAGTGGCACACTTTGATACAGTCAGGCAACTGATCTTATGTATACCTAACTGAGTCGATCTTCGTGTTTTCTAAAAATATTTTATTCATTTCTAAAAATATTTTATTTATTGAGAGAATAATTCTTCACCGATAAAAACGCTCCTTTTTAGCTCCACACTAATGACCGTCATTTTGAATTGCTCATTTCTCACAAATCCGCTGGGTTGATCCACCTACCTACTGTTTCGTGCTGTATGATCAGCAATTGGTCAGCTCTGGGTTATTAATTCCTTTCAAACGCGAAATGAGTTTTATGCACAATTACCACGCGCTCGACTCCTAACAAAAATTCATCTAAAGAGAGGTTTCATCGTGTATTGTAACAGTATGTATCAGCAAACCTATTTTCTTGACATGGACAGAGACCTTAGAATACTGTTTTCAATTTCAATACAGATTACTTTTATATGTAAAACG
This sequence comes from Hanleya hanleyi, assembly GCA_036873755.1. NCBI lineage: Eukaryota > Metazoa > Mollusca > Polyplacophora > Lepidopleurida > Hanleyidae > Hanleya > Hanleya hanleyi. The sequence goes on from JAVTVY010041104.1 coordinate 11,287, forward strand.
ATATCATTTACCGTGTTTGAATCGTTGCCGAAGAAAAACCAAGAAAATTCGTCTTCGGCTGGTAGCCAAGCCCCCGTGAAAAAGTTGTCAATGCTTCTCAAGAAAGCTCTGATGCCCTTATTCTCCGTCACGGAGCTGAATAGCACAGGATTGTGGTTACAGAGGGTAACAGACGGGAACTGAAGAGGTTGGTTTATCAACTCTACTTTCGTGTTGTAGGGATGACTGTGAAAACGGAATAATAAATTCGATGAAGCATATAGACTAAATTATAGATATTGAATTGTCAACAATATAACCATACTGTGAAATATCACTCAAGTAAGAGTGGAAACTTGACTCCACTCGAGTTGAACGAGTTCAACTTGAGTGCAATCAACTTCACTCAACTGGAGTGAGTTATCAACTCAGTTATCATCACAGCTCCCGAGCTAGCGTATCTAATTCCGCTTAAGCCGATGCTAGGGGCCGTGTGGATACTTCATTGTCTCTACATGAACAGTTGCAATAAAAGCGCGGCTGAGATACTAAGGCTACATCCGAGAATCCACCGAATTCTCGGGTCTGATGTTAGGTGTCGGCGAATGCTTTCCTGTAGTCATATGAAACTTGAGTCAATATTCACTCAAACTCGAGTGAAATTTGAGTGAATTTCACTACACTTGAGTGGGAATTTCCACTATTACTTGAGTGGGAATTTGCACTATTACTTGAGTGGGAATTTCCACTATTACTTGAGCTAACTTTGTTAGAGAGTATCATAGTCAAGCGCGAATTCGCTGCCAAGGATAGCTGAGGAATTTCAGTCTACTCTGATAGTTAAAAAGATAAGGTAGAAAAGTGTCAATTTGTTTCATTACATGTGAAACCACATCGACATGCAATTTTGATGGTAATAACAAATTCTTTTTATTCCTTGTGATAATCTATTCTTTCTTTAGTGAAGAATGACGAATCAAAAATCAGTCCATGTACCAATGTTACCTGTGGACGCGGATATTCTTTAATGGACGACGGCTGAATTATGAACGACGGACTAGACGCTTGTAACTTCAATAAAAAAAAGCCTGTTCATTCGCCCTATTTTATCTTGAATGTTTTATATATGTACAGGGTACGAGCTACTTGCTCACTTAAATGACTCCCCAAATCTCCTTTCCAGCGGGGCCATACCGCCAAACCTATACACTATACCGTCTTGCACTTTCTCTTTACGGCGTGAGTTCAAGTCCCCGGGTCTAAGATATACTCACCAGTCGTAGTTGTTGAAATAATGCTGGAAGGCTCATATTTCCGAAGCCGTTAGCCACAAACAATAAAATAATTCAATTCTGTATGATATTACCTTCATAATAAGTTCTTGCTTGTCAAAGACTGTCCGGTTTTAGCTTCACGGAAGACCGAAAATTAGAACGCCTCTACAGAAACGGGCTGTTATTGTGAAGCGTAATCTGCACGCAGAGCCGCTACGAGTAGTCCAAAACGGAAGTGGTCGCGTTGACTTTCGGTCTGCAGTGAAGCTAAAACTGGACAGTTTTTTAATAAACAAGAGCTTAATATAAAGTTAATATCAAACAGAATATAATTATTTTATTCTTTGTGACTAACGGCTTCGGGAAATATGAGCCGCCCAGCATTTTTCCAACAACTACGGCTGGTGAATGACTTGGTGCGGGACCTTGATCTCACGCAGTATAGAGAAAGATAAGAAAGGCCCCGCCGGAGCTACGGTCGCCCATACTTCGCACAATTCCTCCCCCGACGAAGCTCAACAAAGCATTTTGTATAGTGCCTCACCTAATATATCTTCTGTATAAGAGAGTCACTTGTATTGTGATCATTGTTATAGCGCCGAGAAACAACAACAACCATATGATCTTGAGGACCCAGTTTCTGGCATTGACCATATGACCGACGCCATGGGCTGTGGTCGAACTGCCGAAATCTGTTAGTGTCTTCTTTATATTCTGACTTGGACCACTGTCATCTTGTGAGCTGTTAAATAAATAAGGGTACATGTGGATAGATGAAGGAGCAAGAACTTTCAAATATGACAATGAGGTCTCACTATAATCACTGTTTATTAGCCCTTGGATTTATTTGGGATAATGACAAGCGTCTGGCCCGTCATGATTCAGCCGTCGTCCTTTAAAGGATATCCGCGTCCATAATCTAAGGACCTTTTCCATATTCCATATAACAGAATAAGCACCAAATTCAAAAAGACAATCATAGTATACATAAACATAGGCTAGTTTCCTTCAAGAGAGAAGCGGTTAAAAGCTTTCAATGATGCCGGCAAGACATCGTCAGTATCGTTGATCAGTTTTCTTAGTCCATATGATATTTGTTGTAAAGTCGTCATCTAGAGAATGATGTAACGTAACGCCATAGATATTGTACGCTACGCTCGTATTTTGCTATCAGCATGCGATATGTATCACCAAATTTGAGAAACCTTGAGTGGAGGCGCTTGGTGGTATATCCCTGTTTTATAAGTTTCTGCGATAATGCTTTGTGACGTTGATTAAAATCGTCACATTTAACACAGGATCTAGCAAATGCTACTAGGCGAGATATGTATGCGCCATATGCAAGTCCCACTGGAATAAGTTCGGACTGCTTTAGATCGAGCAACATTGCACATGTATGTGTGGATGATAGATATATATATGTCCTCAATGTATTCTCACATTTCATTCTAATCTGAAAAATAAAATGTCATTTTTATTGTAATTCGCCAAGGAAAAGATTAAAGTAAGGTGTGAACAGACCTTTTTGCTGGAATTTTGTTTAATCATTGAGCCCACTCTAATATATGGGATCAGATAGGAATTCCATTAAAAATGCCCGTAAAAATTTCATAGAAAAAATACATCTTTACCAAGAAGTTAAAATGGGATTTTGCCTAATCACGATAGCGAACTGCACAAAGGCGTCCCTCTCAACCTACACATACTCACCGTGACATTCCTCGTGTTTAAACGTAGCCCACGTAAGAATACTCAACACCACATGTCGCATGTAAGTTTCCAGTAAATTGGTGCGATATGCAATGCACATCACACGGTACCACACAGTAAATGTTCCTTCATACGTTCGTCACCCGCATACGTATAGAGCGCCCAATACCGTCTAGGGAAGAATTTATAGAACAGCTTCCTCCCAGTATAAAACAATGAAGTCACACATTATCAGCAACTTCATGAAACTAAGCATTATCCAATGCATCAGGAGTTGGTGTACCGTATAAATTTTGTGTCAAAACAGCTGAAACTTTGATGAGATGGAAGTGGTGCAGCACAATACAGATGAGACAATTCCCGATCCGGATTGCATAATTTATCGTTATCGGGTTTTAGTGCGGCCTGTCTAAAACCTATCGACATTATTTTCGAGACTGCATCGATCCGCAAAGTTAACATTGTCAATTGAAACCATTTACCTTTAGGTGGTCGTTAACGTGAGGTCTCTGTTTCACTTAGTGGAACCTTTTTTATGGGTAATTAAATATGCATGGGCTTGTTATGTCTTAATTCATGAACACAGTCAGAAAAAAGGTGATGGCGCATCAGCCTTACAGACTAGTCTTTTGTGTCGGGTAATTGCCGTCATTTACATCTGACGACGATACAGCTCACCAATCTCCAATGTACGAGTTGTCACAGCGAAACAGCTCACCAATTTCCAGTATACGAGTTGTCAGAGCATTGCCATCATAGCTCTCTAGATTTGTATCTAATACCGCTTATGCCGGTGCTAGGGGCCGTGTGGTCATATCATCCATGTTGCCACATGAACAGGTACAATAAAAGCGTACCTGAGATACAACACATATCACGAATCGTTAGATTCTCGGTATGTGCTTTAGAATAGGTTTACCAGAAGACTATTCTGTTAAGTCATATGACGCAGTCAGTATGTCGGCACCTCTTCCCACTTCCCTTATATGTGTTGTAATTTGAAGGCGAGCATACCTGGTCATCGCCTTTAAAAAGGTAACGAGTTAGACCGCCATCACCATTTGAGGTGATGATTTTACCTCATCACCCTTTAAAGGTGATGACCTAAAATTAGGATCATTGCTCAACACTCTTCAGAGGTGATGGCCATCATTTTCAACGATGATCATAAAAAATGGTGATGCATTTCGGGGTGATAGTTATCACCACTTTTCTGGCTGTGAAGGAGATGGATTCTTCATAACCTTTATTGAGATGGTCCCAGGATCGACCTAGCTTTGTTCGTGGATTTATCAGGAATTAGTAACCAAACGATGATGGTGGAATAAATAGGACATATAAGGGGTTGATATACGGGGGTTCTCCAGCTCAGAGTATCGTCCCTTCATCAGTTTCAGAGTGGCATGTTTTAGGTGCCGTGTGGTCATGCCATTCAAGATGTCCACATGAACAGCTACAATAAAAGCGTGGCTGAGATACCAGTCATCACACCAAGCTTCTTTCAATCCTATTAACGAGGGCCCTTCAGGAGGTAAAAGCATTTTGGGAAAGGTATTGCGCCACTATTTCTAAGAGCTCTGGCGTTGAATGTATATGGATATTGAAAAACTCAAAATGTCTTACGGAAGAACTTGATGCTAAAGGTCACATACCGTACAGACATGTATCCACATGGGATTTCTCGACTCTCTATACTACAATCCCTCATCAGGACCTTATTGACCGTCTAAGTTCATTAATAGTATCTGTGTTTCAAGAAAACTGATCGTAGATATATTAATGTCGGAAGCCATAAAGCATTCTTTAGCTCTACTACATACAAGAGATATCATTCATGGGATGTTTCTTTGTTTATAGAGTTGCTTGAATTTCTCATTAAAAATATCTATGTGAAATTTGGCAACACAATATATCAGCAGCATATAGGTATTCCAATGGGTACTAATTGTGCACCCCTGTTGGCTGACCTGTATCTGTTCTCTTATGAATATGACTATATGCAGGCGCTTTCAAAAACCGATCCATTCAAAGCCCGTTCCTTCTCATTCACCAAACGCTATATAGACGATCTTCTCGCTGTGGATAATCGCTATATAAATGACGCAGTGAAGGATATATATCCACCTTCACTGGATTTGAAGGAAACTACAGATAGCCCTACAGGCACATCATATTTAGATCTATATCTCTATAAAAATGAAGCGGGCATTCTCTCTCGTCGACTTTATGACAAAAGAGATGATTACAATTTCGACATCGTAAACTATCCCTTTCTGGACAGTAATATTCCAGTGGGACCTGCATATGGCGTATACATATCTCGCTTAGTAGCATTTGCTAGATCCTGTGTTAAATGTGACGATTTTAATCAACGTCACAAAACATTGTTGCAGAAACTTATAAAACAGGGCTATTCCACCAAGCGCCTCCACTCAAAGTTTCTCAAATTTGGCGATACATATCGCATGCTGATAGCAAAATACGAACGTAGCGTGCAAGATCTATGGCGCGACGTTTCGTAACTTGTGTCTAATTCCGCTTAACCCGGGGCTAGGGGCCGTATGAACCATGTACTTCTAGATCCTCATGGTACTCATATGAACAGGCACAATCAAAGCGTGACTGAGATACATCATTCTTTAGACGACGACTTTACAACGAATATTATGGATTAAGAATACTGATCAGCGATACGGATTTGATATTTTGGGAACATCATGATGTCTTGCCGGCATCATTGAAAACTGTTGACCGCTTCTCGCTTGCAGGAAACAAGCCTAAGTTTATGTATACTATGATTGTCTTTTTGAATTTGGTGCTAATACTGTTATATGGAATGTGGAATAGGTCTTTGGATTATGGACGCGGTCTCTAATGGACGACGGCTGGATTATGAATGACGGACTAGACGCTTGTAATTGTGTGAAGTATATTTGTCTGTGGGGTCACATGACTTCTTGTCAGTACTCCGGCATCTGCGTACCTGAGATACAACACATATCACTAATCGTTAGATTCATGGTATGTGCTTTAGAATAGGTTAACCAGAAGACTATGCTGTGAAGTCAAGTGGCTTTGTCAGTATGTCGGCACCTCTTCCCACTTCCCTTATATGCGTTGTAATTTCTACCTGTATATGGCGAGATTCTGCTGGTGGACGTTTCGTCCCCTATACAGACCTTTTGGTCTTTGATATATATTGGCATTGCGGGAAGTTGATGCTGGGTCGACATCGGGCCTTACAGACTAGTCTTTTGTGTTAAATGCCGTCATTTTCATCTGATGACGATACAGCTCACCAATCCCCAGTGTAGGAGTTGTCACAGCGACACAGCTCACCAATTACCAATATACGAGTTGTCAGAGCATTTCCATCATAGCTCTCTACATTTGTATCTAATACCGCTAATGCCGGGGCTAGAGGCCGTGTGGTCATGTCATCCAAGTTGCCACTTGAACAGATAAATAAAAGCGTACCTGAGATACAACACATATCACTAATCGTTAGATTCATGGTATGTGCTTTAGAATAGGTTAACCAGAAGACTATGCTGTGAAGGCAAGCGGCTTTGTCAGTATGTCGGCACCTCTTCCAACTTCCCTTAAGTAGTATAGTAAGCGTAAATTGAGGGAATAGCGCGTCACTGCGCATGCGCAGAAAAAAAAATGGGGAGGATTTGGGGAGGTTTTGTGGCGGTGTGCGCAGGAGTGTTGTGCGCAGGTATGACGTCACTTCCGGTTTGGGTGAATGGGGCGTGACCTTGGGGGCATGTATTTCTCCGCGGTGATGCGGTCTGGCGGTGATGCGGTCTGCCTCCGCGGTCCGAAAGTAGTCCCAAAACCGTGGGTTTTCGTGAGAATGTTCGGCAATCTGTAGGCACCGCTAGTGGACCGATGGGGTCGAGTGAGGTATCAAAGTGAAGCTTAGGTGAAGGGGCATCTAATGGGCTGGGTGTGGGGTTTGATATATCGGCCTTCTGCGCATGCGCGGCGGCCGAAGGGTATGAAAATAGCCTTTTTGGAGCTAGGGGAGCCCCTAGTGGACCGATGGGGTCGAGTGAGGTATCAATGTAAAGCATTCATGAAGGGGCATCTAATGGACTGGGTGTGGGCTTGACATATCGGCCTTCTTCGCATGCGCGGTGGCCGAAGGGTATGAAAATAGCCTTTTTGGAGCTAGGGGAGCCCCTAATGGTCCAATGGGGTCGAGTGAGGTATCAATGTGAAGCATTCATGAAGAGGCATCTAATGGACTGGGTGTGGGGTTGAAATAGCGGCCTTCTGCGCATGCGCGGTGGCCGAAGGGTATGAAAATAGCTTTTTGGAGCTAGGGGAGCCCCTAGTGGACCGATGGGGTCGAGTGAAGTATCAATGTGAAGCATTCATGAAGGGGCATCTAATGGGTTGGGTGTGGGGTTGAAATATCGGCCTTCTGCGCATGCGCGGTGGCCGAAGGGTATGAAAATAGCCTTTTTGGAGCTAGGGGAGCCCCTAATGGTCCAATGGGGTCGAGTGAGGTATCAATGTGAAGCATTCATGAAGGGGCATCTAATGGACTGGGTGCGGGGTTGAAATATCGGCATTCTGCGCATGCGCGGTGGCCCAAGGGTATGCAAATAGCCGTGTTGGAGCTAGGGGAGCCCCTAATGGTCCAATGGGGTCGAGTGAGGTATCAAAGTGAAGCCTAGGTGAAGAGGCATTCAGGCAATGGGGTGGGTGCATGTAAAGTTTTTCCTGAAAAAAAAAAACGGAAAACGGACTTTATCGAAAAA
>JAVTVY010041105.1:0-18315 GCA_036873755.1 Hanleya hanleyi
TTGCGTGCGAGTACTGATATGGAGTTAAACGAGTAGATCACGTTCAGTTTCACATGATTATGGAGAAATAACATGGGGGACTTTTCAAAACAAGACGAATTGCAAGAGGTGAGAAAAACTGACGACGTCTGGCGACTAAAAAGCAGCCATATGACTCCACAGGAAAGCATCTCTCGGTCACTCGCATTCAGACCCGGAATACGGTGGATTCTGAACAGTACCGATTGTCTGAAACATCATATTTGGACCCGTACCTTTTACATGAAAGAAAATACATTTTTCTCGCGTCGAGTCTACGACAAAAAAGACGATCCCAAGTTTGACATAGCTAACTACCCATTTCTGGATAGCAGTATTCCAGAAAGACGTCCATACCCGGTATAAATATCTCGACTAATAGCCTTTGCTAGATCCAGTGCAAATGCCTCGATTTCAGTCCAAGCAACAGAATATTACTGCAGAAACTTGACAAGACAAGGATATATACAACCAAACACTTCCATTTGACAAGACAAGAATATATACAACCAAACACTTCCATTTGACAAGACAAGGATATATACCACCAAGCACTTCCATTTGACAAGACAAGGATATATACCACCAAACACTTCCATTTGACAAGACAAGGATATATACCACCAAACACTTCCATTAGAAGTTTTGTGGAAGTTACTGTTCCATATACATAAACAATAATACAGGCATACAATCAGGTAATTACATATATTTCAATACAGTGCAATACAGGCCAATACAGTGCAATACAGGCCAATACAGTGCAATGCATCGTTATACAAGAGTGAGACAAACCCCAGGAACACGCGGGCACGGCAGCACAGCACGTCTTTCCTAGTTGAGTCTTCTTCGTCGTCTGTCTGTCGAGTCCAGATGACCAGGTAATCTGGGATCCAGCCATTCCAGAGTAGAGGGGGACCAGGTGGATGGATTCACCCATTTCGGTGCAGGACATGGAGGCCGTAACTACCACATCCTCCCGCCTCAATGCCACTTGTTCCATCCGGAGTCTTGGGTTCCTTCGTCACACTGCTATAACGACCAGATGAACATGTGCCTGGTTCACAAATTATAAGATTCCACAACCGAACTTTCTAAACATGATCTGTAGTCGTGTCGATGCCCGGCAGACCACATAAACAGCTGCCCCAATGACCGCGCCACAACGCATAGTTCTACCAGAATTAGTTGGTATCGTAAAACCTAAAACAACTCACTTTAAAGAACTTTTCGATGAAGATCAGAATCAAAATTTCGTAAAAACCCACATCTTCACCCGATAAAGAGTTTCCACAATTCATTGGCACAAAGAGGGGTTGACATGAACATACCACAACTACAGCTAGTGTTACAGGACCAGCCACCAGCTCGACAGCCTGGAACACCGATTTCAAACAGAACACGTCAATTCCTACATTCATGCCAAAATACTGAATAGCAGCGGTTTATATTGAACTTCGAAGGCTTTCATATGTCCAAGCTACGGCGATATCGGAGATGCCGGTCGACCGTCATAAAACAAAGTGACTGCTCAATTGAATCCGCCGTGACACATCTAACCAATTCAACAAAATCTTTTCCCCCAGTCTCATATCTCTATGGAAGAGAGCAATCATTTATCACTCTCCTCCCTTCCATAACAATAGTCAGTAACGCCCCTCCTTCCAGATTATTAATTCCTCTTCCTCTCTCCCGATTTAGTTACCCTTAACCGATCGAAACCACCGATATAAGCACAAGCGCCTACGTACGGTACATGTGCAGCTAGGCCCGAGGTACAGCTGCCAGAGCGGCAGACTGACACTACGCACCCAGACACACATGCCCAGCTCACTAGATACCAAATTCGTCAGGGAATAGAAGAGGCGGATGCGAATGGGAAATTCCGAATTTCCAATTTAAATTTTCTATACGCCAATCTCCAGTTAATTCAGTTTGTCACAAACCAGAGTTACATCAAGGATGGGCTCAAATATGTATAGTCCTGCGACTGCATAACTGTCCCTGCTAAGGTATCCATACGTATTGGAACCCTATTAAGAATTTACTAGAGAATAGCTTAATATTTAATAAAATAGCGCCTTCAAGAACCGGTAAATTCAGCTTAATTTCATTCAGGCTAAAATTGGTATTTCCCCCATAAGTTAATTCCTTTACAAACCATTTAATAACTCGCCAAGCGACACGAGAATAAATTTGAAATTTAGAGAAAAAGAGTTTCTCTAATTGCCCGGTACTGGATCAGTTACATGTACTGTACGTGAGAGAACTTCACTATTCATGTTAAGAACATTGTGTGGATTCACATGCCATAATTACCTTCATACACTCGCTCACGTTATCATTTTCCACTGATCACAGAATGAAGAAATGGATTAGAAATTTGCAACTTCTGTAAAATGCCCAAAGCGACAAGAGGTGACGCCTGAACAGTCCGGTGAATGATCAACCCATGTGGTCGCATCAGCCAATCAGCTGGACAAAAATATACACTGCAAAAAGAGGTTACATGTTTAACGTTTCATTTTGAGATGGGTAACATGTTAGATGCTTCATAATGCTACATGTTTTACCCTGTTTTCCATGAAAACATGTCTCATAGACGTAAGAATACAGCTATTTGAGGGTTGTAACATGTTTCACTCACGTTGCCGTTTCACTATAATGACCCAAATAGCTGTTTGAAACATCAAAGCCGAAACACGTATAACCGAGTCGCAAAAGCGACATGTCTCAAGGAACACAGCATAACAGACAGATAATGCTGTCTGATGCATGGAAGCACCGACTTCCAAAAAATATATTTCTGGTCTTTAGCATTCGTGAATATATCTGTCGGTATTGAGAATAAACAGACCGACCAATTTAACTGAATTATTTGCATCATAATATAACTCTTCCATGCCTAGGGTATTTGAGGCCTGCCAAGGCCTGGGAAGAGACGACGCCTTCCCACTAAATATTTTTTCACTCCTTGAGTCTAAAAGCCCCCACAATATATCTTGGGGTCCGCTCTGCTAGAAAGTGCAAAAATCCACACACAAAAAATCCAATCCGTCAACACTACACAGTTACGTCAATTTCTAAATATGAATTTTTCGTCGATTTTTCGGTCAGATTTTCTATTTTTGTTTATTTGTGCTACGTTCTCCGGAGTAAACTACATGATACATTAGGGAAGAATTATCTGATGTGAAATAAAATAGTTCATGTACTGAAGAAAAAGATAAAACACCACTTTTCTGGTACCCCACATGACCGCCACTCTAAATTCACCAATAATACCTTTCTGGGAGGTGTATGCAAATATAGGGACAACTGACTCAAATATAATACGCTGTAAAATCAGCTCCTAATAATTTGTTGTTTCGGAGATATAGCGTAGAAAGTTTGGGATGAGGGCATGATGTTCCTTCATGTTTGGGAGGGTTAAGACTAATCTCGTTAAACATTGATACCAACAAAATACACAGCAGGGTTGCTATAAAAAGAGTGACATTGGAGGGGCATCAATGAGAGTTCGCGTTGGAAGAACCAACAACTCTGTTCTCTGTGTGACCAAAGCTATACATCCAGTATTTTAAATGTGTGTAGCGCATCAGGAGATTTTCTGGACATAGTCAATACGATTGCTCTATATATGATTACAGCTTTGCGCGGGATACGGTCATTACGTGATACAATTCACACCAAACCATGCATATTCACATTGCAAGTTAAATACTACACTAATGTTCCGTCATTTACCATCACCTTCTGAATAGAGTAAATTGTTCAAACTGGGAAACGCACGTGATGTCATATAGCCAAACGAGATAGGAACTTGCCAACACAGTGCAGCGAGGATTTATTTTTCATGTCAGTCTGTGTTATTTCCAAATATGGCAAGTGGTGGTTGTATCGATGTTAATTTCTTCGAATAGCCAATAAAATTTGAATTTAAAAGAGGTCATATATTGCACTCCTCTTAATATGGATCACGGACTATTTAAAGAGCTATGACATCACCAAACTCGCATTCTGATCAGATATTGTGTTATGTCCAGCCAAGACAACACGTGTAGTGTTCGACTTGGATATGCGAAGATGAAACGAGGAGAAGGCGGGGGATATTATTTTTCATCTTTATGAAAATATTGAATATTGTTGGCGTATAAAACAATGTTCCTCCTTCCTCACTGACTGTGACCACTGTTGCAGCAACTCGAGACGAATCCAGGTCTCCGTGATTTTAATAATCATCTGCGATCCGTATTCCATTCCCCGAAACGGGATGGAATTTCAACGACTGTCTGTTTACCGCGAGCAGATAATTTATCATTTTCAAGTTACAGACACTAATGTATCTAAATCAGCGAGTGTGATCGATATCTGTATGTAATATAGTACCCCTGTTGAGAACTGCTTCCTGTGTGCTGGATTAGGCTGTGTCATGTCCACAGACAGATGTGGAAACTTAAGTAATTATTATTTTGGTCAGTATCTGAATGTAAATGTACCATTTGTTGTGAATCAGTGATCTACATGTAGTTCACCAAAACTTCAGCATATTATTGTCATGAACAATTTACACTATGATAAATGGATTCATAGGAATTATGATGTACCGAACTTGTCTGTCTGGAATTATCATATTTATTGTTAACCTGAGGAGCAAACTTGTCTGTCATATATGTTCCTGCCTGTAAAGGTTATTGTTGGTTTATACATGAGTTTGACTTCCATCGAAGATGAGAGAATAAAAACTGATGCAAGTTGAATTTATTAAATGTTTCGTGTATTTCTGTTTCTTTCACAGGCGATCTGGCGATCTGATGAAACATGTAATGGGAGGTAGACTATTTTGAAACACTTTCATTTTATTTCATTTTCATTTCAATCTTTATTTAACATGTTTAACGTCGGAATGGTTAATACAGATAACATTAGCTACAAAAGCTATTGGTCCGACCAACATATGTGTGTATATATATATAAAATTAAAAGAGTATGGAAGCGTGTATTGCAACGCAGATAAAACGGACTAGGCAAAAAAAAAAAAAAAAGTACCGCAACACAACAGGAATACCATAAGATTCCTATTTACAAGGTAGTAAAAACTAGGATAGATTTAATTAATTAGAAATATCGTATCTGCAGAGATAACAAGAACAGCTTGGACCTTTCCACTTGTTAATTATTCGTTTAAAACACTTAAAATTGTCCTCATTTCTGATATCCGAGGGGAGATCATTCCAGATTTTGGCACCCATGTAGCCAAAACTTCTTTTGCCATGGTTTTCCCCCTTGACTCGGGGTACCGATAGGATACTAGACCCTCCCCTCAGACCATATGAACTTTTTCGTCTATTAAAAATGTCTTGCAGATATCCCGGGGATATGTTGTTTAAAATCTTAAAAACTTCCATAGCTAAGAGACGGGTTCTTCTTAAGTGAAGTGTTGGTATACCTGCTTTTTGTAATAAAATATCATAGCTGCTGATAAAATCTTTAAAAACAAATCTCAGGGCTCTTTCTTGAATTTTTTCCATGTTTTTGGTGCTTGTTAAGCTGGTAAAATGCCACACAGTGGGACAACAGTTAAAACAGGAGAGTATAAAAGTTTTAAAAACTGCAAATCTACTGTCAAAGTCTAAAAACTTTCCGAGCCGTTTTAAAACACAGAGTTGTCTTGCAGCTTTTTTACAAAGGATGGAAACATGAGCGTTAAAATTCAGCTTGTCGTCTATTTGTACACCAAGAAGTTTGACACTATGTTCAGGTATGACAGAGCATCCATCTATGTTTATGCTAAAATTATCGAATGGTTTGCTGCCAAGCAACATAGCCTGAAATTTATTGGCATTTGCACTCATGTGGTTAGCAGCAAACCATTCAATAGCGGATCTTGTAGCATTTTCAAGCATAAGAATAACATGATTAACGTCTTTTGAGCTGGCTGCCAGAGTGTTGTCGTCGGCATAATTATAAATATCACAGTCTTGTATAACATGAAAAATGTCGTTAATGAATACGAATACACTTGCAAGTTTGAGACATGTTCGGACCCGTTTCGCTTGCGACATGTCCCAAAAGTTGGAAAAAAGTCATGTTTGGGCTCGGACGTTTCATTTTGAAACATGTAGTCGGTCGTAACATGTTTCAGATTGCGACAACACATGTTTCACTGTGCAGGATGTCACATGTTTCAAACGGACACGTGTTTAAAGACGACATGCCTCATATTGAGACATCATTAACACATATGACGATGACATGTATTTCAAATTGAAACATGAAGTCGTTTCAAAATGAAATATGTACGTACTCACGTGTCCCAAAAGTTGGGACAAAATCATGTTTCATTTTGAGACGTTAAACATGTCGCCAATTTTTACAGTGTACCCCCGTGTCGCAGAAAGTCTGCGAAATAAATCGTTATAAACTGTAGTAATTTAGATCTACCATTTATTAAACATTTTCCCCGACTATAGGGCCTTCACCAGTCAATCAGAACACACAAAATAACTTGTTTGCATCTTGAAATATATCAGAGGCCGACGTCTTCTGAGAGTGTTCACGATTGAATACGGGTGTTAAGATGTGAACACCTATGTTAACGTTCAGAATGTCAAGTTCAAATCTGGAATGTTAAAATAATGAACTCTTGTTCATCATGCGCTCTCCATCTGAACACATGCGTTACTGATCCGAACGCTTAAGTTCAAAATTGAACATCGAAGTTAACAACTTGAATACAATTACGCATTCAGTAATTGAACACCTCAGTTTACAGTGTACCCCAGCAAATGTTTGACTTTCTCCTGCAAAAAAGGTGAAAGCAACCTGAAAAGCGTTTCGTCGGGCCGGTGAATAATCCACCCAACAGGTGGCACCATTCTACTGGCCAGACGAACCTGAAATAAATCCCAAATGTCACCGCCCTTTTTAGTTTCCCAAATCCTTTACCCCACGATAATGGGGCTAGGTCCACATCTTTCCTCCCCATACCCACTTATTTCCGATGGAGGTAGACAGCCGCCCAATAGGAGAGTTTTGCTCTATCTTCGTCTTGGGCTAAGGGTTGGTCAGCTTTATCAGCCCTTGGTTGGTACATATGTCCAACCTGGATTCCAACACGAACGCCCTGATGACTGTTCACAGATATTTCCAAGCGTGTCCAAATCCCACAACATCCCGGACGAGCTTGAATACCCCAAACCCTGAGCGCCCAGAATATCCATGGCGCCAACGTGTGACCCGATTCCTTGTGTGGCACTGCTGATTGAGGCCGTCCATGCAGCTCCATGGGCGTGTGCATCCACAGCCAGTGTTACAGGGCCACATCTAGCTGAACTCTCCTGAAATGGTCATGTCCATTGTCGTGCTGACACCAGCCTGAATGTACCTCCATTCCTAATAAAGAATATGAGGTGAAGGTGGAGTTTCAGTCTTTCTGTGCCTCCAAAGTGTTTGAGGCCCCAAGGTCTCTGTGGATTCTCAGTAAAAGATACTCCCCCATGAACTTTGGGTTAGGGTCTATCCGACCTCCCTGACCACTTTCGATTGGAATTTTCTCTCCCAAGGTCCCCAAGGCATCAAGGATCCCCGAGTGAGACCAGCTCTCCAGTGGTAGAGAACTCGTGATCATGGGTTTTGTGCTAGAGTCTACCCCTTCCCATTGTACAGAATGTTCAGCGTGTCTGGGGTTCCCTTCTTCGCGTGATCCAACAAACTTGGATGCTCCTATGTGTAGCCTGATTCCCAGTGACGGGGAACTCGTGATCAAAGATATTGGACGGGGGACTGCCCCTCTCCCTCCCTCGTGTTGGGGATCATTGTCACAATAATTAATTGATAGCCCCCCAGGCGGGTCATTGCGAGTTGAATCAGGACGACCATATTTCAAGTCTAGGAGTGCTTGTATTTGACTGATAGCCTCGGTCATTTTGTTGAAGCAAGTCCACACCCGGGCCCTAGACTCTATTCTATGTTCCGACCCCTCCCACCCCCGAGAGGACTCGGCCGCACTAGTTGCAATTTTTATGTCGACGCCTCCACTACTCGTAGCTGGGAATGGGTTTGCATTTGTTAATGTAATTACAGATGGATCTTTCAACTCTGTAGAGGAAACCCCCATCAACCCCCATCAACCCCCAGATGACCCATACAAGTCTTTATTACAAATAACGCCAATAGATGTAGAGTCGCACAATGGGTGGGACAATTTGGTCTGTGCATTTTTGTGATCAAGATTCGGGTGGACTATATTATAATTACGCATATGGGCGTCGCTTGGTTGAAAAAAATGGTGCCTAGACGACTCACTGTTTCCATGTACATCATACCTGTGTGGGTTACCACGAATATACATATCACGCTCATGTGAGAAGTCGCCATAATCAGGGAAATCACACCCAGGTGGCCCACCCCCGAGTGAAGGGTCACGGCGATGATAAACATAATGATCGCGCTTAGGTGAGGGATCATCACAATCATATACATATTTTGGAATAGCCTCCGTGACAGATGACCCTCTCGTGGGACCACCTACTACCTGTCTATAACTTGTTTGGGTCTCTCTTAATTTTCTTCAGACTCTCCAAATTGCTCCAGATACTCTTGTCGATGAGCATCTAGCAATTCATCCAGTCTTTTTCTCCAGTCCATCCTAATTTAATCTCCTAACGAGTAAATGTTGATTGTTGGACATGGCTGCCTCGTTTTCTCTCCCCTAAATTCTTAGTCCTTTTGTGGTCCATATGGGCCCTTACAATTTTGGGAAGAATTCTTGCGAATGTAAAACATGTGGGCTATAGAGTGAAGCGAACTATAAGAGAGAACCCATTATCTAAATGTATGGAGTTAATTAAAGATAAATATTTGTGCAATCCACGCTTAAGATACTGAGGATATAAAATTGCACTGCTCCCACCAAACATTTAAAGATATAGAGTTATGGCTAAATCCAAATCACCACACACTACCCCTCCCATCGGACGGCAGTGGAGATGGTCCTGGATGCTCTAAAAAGGAGTAGCAGCAGACAACAATATTCATTGACCAACAAACCACAAGGTCACGTAGCAAAGTGTCTAAGATGTTCGCACAAACTTTTATAAGAACCATTGTAATAACGGTCACTATTTAATCTGGCGTAAAGCTAATTAAGTCTTTTATGATTGATGCACATAAAATGTCAATTGACAATAAGACTATAATGTTAAATTACCTTACACTGTCTTAAGAAATGAATTTGGTCTCGGATTTAGTACAAAAATTTGTCATAAATCCAATGTAAAATCTGAGTCGACGATGTTTTCTTTATAAAACCCAAACAATAGTAAAGCTGTTGTGCGAAAAATAATTAAATATATGTGGCCTTATTGTTTTCCATAAACCATACACTCACTCGTCCCAATGGGAGGCAATGGGTGTACAAGGTTATCGCCACGAGGGTCAAATGACCACTCCAATATATTAACAAATAATGCCAATAGGATTGCAGACATCACTGAAATAGAGTTTACTCGCAAATTACTATTATAATGGCCAGTAACGTACTATTGTGTGTGTTTATTGTTCAGTAGAGGTTGCCCTATCATGCAAACAAAATAGGCTGTACTGTGTGAAAGTGGTTGAACATTAACAACTACTGGTCGTTGTTGTTAAATATGAGAGCAATTCTGTTATTGGTAATCAATCATATCCAAAACAATGTCAGTGTATTCTCAACCACATATTATATCAACTGTGTTGTTGTTTGTAGTTTGCGACACCTGCCCAAATATCTCTGAAGTATTGTGTGAGTAATAGTTAGGTCAAGAGTTTCACCCGAATTTCAATATAAACAATAAAAATAGTTTTGTTTTTTATTATAACTTTATCTATGCTCAAAGAATGAAATCACTAGTAACCAAATATAGCACTATTGATCACAATACAGCTTTCGCACACGTGGCACTAAATTCAGATTATTTCATTGTCACTTCACTTAAGTGTCTTATGTTGAAGATATTTTTGACAAAGTCAATATTAAATATAAGAAACGTTTTTGTTTTATTATATTATTTTCTACAAATCTTTTGATTATTAGCTATAAATTCAGCCAAGTGTTGTGCTTTACTATGATTATCGGGAAACTTGACACTTGACCTAGTTTGATGTGTATATAGTATAAAGTCAGTGTATCACCAGATGTTACCCACGCTGAATACGATGCATCACACTGCACCAAACCTGCAATGCACAAGTAATCACCTGATCCCAAGCCAACCTGAAAATCAATTATATTGCGTGTAGACCAATAAACTACAAACCATGGTTACCTGTAGGGCCCAGCCACAACGAGCTGCAACGCGAACCAGAAGTACAGAATTGGCCAACTTGATTCAAACTAATTAACTTTCTGTTTTATACTAACTCATGGACAACATTTCCCGTGGTCTGGGCGTATTTTAATACGGATAAATATTTTTATACTTTTAACAGGTCCGTCTAAAGAGGCTGTACAAAAAAAAGTACAAAAACAAAAGAAAATAACTTGTTCAACAGGTTACTATTCACAAACACAAACCAAAGAGCCAATGTGCTTTTTTCTCGATTATTGCAGCTAACTCGATGGCAGTCTGACAAATGTCGAAAAGATTCTTACTGAATAAACAAGGAACTGTCAAAACATTCACTAGTCCATCTCACTTCAACACTGCAGGCAATGGCTCCAAAACAATTCAAATTTACAGGAGGGGGGAGGAGTACCGGAAGGAACAGCTCCGAGAGAAAAAAAAAATTCTTACCAAAATCTTTTAATATGTAATTGAACAAAATTAACTACATATAATAGGTACTATAGGCGTATGTATAAGAGGCTTACTCAATCGAAGCTCACCGTTTAAACTGTTTAAATAAGTGTATGGTGTGGCTGTTGTTGTTGAGAACAGCCTGGTAAATTTGCGGAGGGGGGGTGAACAGTAAATTAGACAGCTTGAAAAAAACCCTAAATAATTTCAAAATAAATAAGATATAATATCTAACGTTTCAGATACACTGGCACATACAGTTTAGGCCAATCTATTGTTGAAACAAAGGATGAAATTAGCGCGGGGAAAAAATAAATTTTTCCACACGTAGAAACCTGTTCAAAAAACGTATCAAGCGTCCAGATTCTGACTACCACGGAAGGAAATACGTAAAGGTTCATACTCCAAAAGGACAACGGGGGTCATTTTACTGAGAATTAAAATAATTAGGGGAGACCGGGGCTGGTTGGACCAAAGGGTAGGTAGGAACAATCAGTGTGCATGCAGCCATTTTTAATTGCCTCGGATCCAACACATGTGCACATCAGAGGTCACCTTTCTTTATTTTTGCCCTGTTCAACTAAATATTTCACATCTCAAATAATTTCTTCTACAAACTTCAAGACATTTTGAGGAACATTTGTTTGGAGAGATACAAGATAAGGATAATCTTTAAACAGGTGCTTTTGTTTGGACTGGTCAGCTTTTGTTATCTCAATTCGATCCTGATCAATAATGAAGGTGGTGTTGGGGCTAGTTGGAACACTGAAGCTGGGGTAAGTTGGAACATGATCCAACCAATTGCTATAAATTGCTAGATCATTAAATCGCTATATTTGCTATGAATATTAGCAAAATCATTCCAGGATCACGGGGAGACACCAAAATGACAGGGTTTGACCTCTTCACCGGTTTGCTAAAGAGACATAGTAATATTTCCCTTGGAACCTTAGGAGACATCATTTGGTCGAGCAGCAAGCTTTTTTTAGATCTGGGTTATGCAAATTAAAGTTACCATTTGTCTTTTTGAAACAAAATATTGTTTGGCTTCAGCTGTGCATTGATGCTTAAAACATAACATGTAGTCCAACTTACCCCAAGGGTGAGTCAACCAGCCCCGTATATGGGGCAGGTTGGAACGAAAAAACGGTCTTTTGTTTATAACCATACACGCTTTTTGGGCATTGTTTGGACTTCGTACTGTTGAGTGGTAGAGAGCCCTATGGGTGCACTATGATATGCACATGTAACATTTCAAGTTCACATAACACTTTTGACCTAGTCACCTTTTTTATAAAAAAACGTCGAAAGATGGCGAAAGTTCGATTCGGTTCTGACACCACTGTGGAAGCCACTGTTCCATATACATAAACAATAATACAGGCATACAATCTTCTTGGCTGCGTTACAACTTGCGCAAATGACCGTTTTGGATAGTGATTAGCCACATTAAAACTAGCATGTTGTCTGTTGAAAGACGATGTGTAGGTCAATGCACGAAGCACACTGATTATGAAGCAATTTTTGTTGATACTCGAAATAAAGTTTGAGATGTTTAGTTGCAAAGCATATCCGTCTTCATCTTTCAAGTAAATATTTTATACAGAATTGTCAAGCTTAATACGAATATGTTCAAACCTTTCTATATGAAATTTAACATTTTGATGCACTCTGCAGTCACTGTCGTTATTTTATGATTTATCGAATACTATGCGATATATCGTTGATTGGTGTTTCTGCATAAGATGCCTCTCTGTGGATATACTGTTGGAGACGACAAAATATAATGTAATCGGTTTTTGCACATGGCCGCCATGCCATGGAAGTATTTACCGCAAAAGAAGTCGATGGGGAATCGCACCAACCCGAATGAAACTTACCCATTGTTATATCTCAAATGACGTAATAATAACAGTATTCTAGGTAACTGGTAACTGCAGACCAAATTCCTATAGGATGGCTGCAATAAGGCTGTATGTAATGGATGTATTGTGAAGGGAGTCGATCTTGATGTTAATTTGTCGGTAACCACGAACGCTGAAACTATTGCAAATATGTCTTCTTCCTTTGAGTATTTATCCCTATCTGGCATGAGCCATTTGGGACCTGTTTCGGCCTGGGGGTGGGGGGCATTTGGCCCCCTAAATATTGCTCTTGCCCCTTGAGCTAGGGTGCCGAATCTGACCACACTATATCCTTGAGTCAAGCTCTAATAGAAAATGTAGAAATCCAACATGGCCGCCATGATGACGTCACAGTGACGCCATTTTCAAAAATACATTTTTTTTTACTTTTCGATCAGATTTTTTGAATTTTCTATTTATGCGTTTTCTTCGCCACAACTGCTTGATAAATTAGTAAGTGATCAGCTGATGTAAAATGAAATAGCTTTCGCCCACTTTTCTTCGCAGAAAAGCAGGAATGTTGGAGAAAAATGACGAAAACATCAGCTTTCTACTATCCAACATGTTCGCCGTTTTGTAGTTACCCATGCCATGATCCTCTATTCAGGGGCTTTACAAATAGGCAACCTGTAACCATCTGGGTCATCTATACGCGGTAAGACTGATCCTGGGATCGTGTGTATCCATTTCAGACTACTTTCGGCAACTGCAAGAGGGGATTTCCAGAAATCAATACCACGTGACTTCGTCAGCCAATCAGCTAAAGTCTACCGACGTAACCCCAACGTAACCCGCCATTTTCGAGTCATGTGATGATCTACTTCTTCTAAGTTACAGTTCTACCACACCTCTTGGATGAAACGGAAGCTATTCATACGTATATATTTTGTAAGCCTAGGCAATATCTGTTTCCGAGGTATGTATGAAAACCTGTAATTTGTCAGAGTTTTCGAGTCTGTTCTCCGCCGGATGAAGGCCGAACAGAATCCGGTAAAACACCGGATATCGCTCCGCAATAATGGAGACACACGATTCGCAAGCCATCTTATGGATGGTGAAGTGTACGCAAATGTACAAATAGGCTCAAAACGCCCCCAATATGATTAACTACAACGTCGAGTGTCAGCTCAATTTTGTGTCGTTTCGGAGATAGGGTAGATAGACCTGGTATGGTTGGAACGTTGCAACGGAAGGATGTGATCACTGCATAATTATATTAATTCGTAACCGCACAATATCAATTGATACCGTGGAACGATTTGACAAGAAATTAAGGAATATATCGTCTGAATGAAATGAGAAATGAACAAAGGATTAATCGAACACGGGAATATACTTTAGAAGATGGGGAAATTAATGTTCCGTAACAGTGGTGGAGATAAAGTTTCTGTTCTCCCAACCTGCGGTGTACGTCTTTGTTAAACGGAAAAAGTAACTTTTACACCGAATAATAAACCCAACTCAGAATATCCCCTCACCTGTCCTGTCAAGCTTTCTGTTAATGGAATGCATGGCATGGTCGTGGTAATATAGTTCAATGTGAGCTTCAGGGTCTGTGTGTAAACATTGATGTATCTTTCGCCTTCAAGCAGGTATCACATTAGCGAGGAAAAAAACTAAATTTCTTAAACCAAAGATATACAAAGTAACCGGAAATCAGCAACTTTTAAGTTGTTAAATTTGTCATAAATCCAATGTGAAATCTGAGTCGACGATGTTTTCTTCATAAAACCCAAACAATAGTAAAGCTGTTGTGCGAAAAATAATTAAACCATATTAAGCCATATTTTTTCCATAAACCATACACTCACTCGTTCCAATGGGAGGCAATGTGTGTACAAGGTTATCGCCACTAGGGTCAAATGACCACTCCAATATATTAACAAATAACGCCAATTGGATTGCAGACACCACTGAAATAGAGTTTACTCGCAAATTACTATTATAATGGCCAGTAACGTACTATTGTGTGTGTTTATTGTTCAATAGGGGTTTGCCCTATCATGCAAACAGAATAGGCTGTACTGTGTGAAAGTGGTTGAAAATTAACACTACTGGTCGTTGTTGTTAAATATGACAGCAATTCTGTTGTTGATAATCAATCATATCCAAAACAATGTCAATGTATTCTCAACAACATATTATACCAACTATGTTGTTGTGTGTAATTTGCGACACCTGCCCAAATATCTCTGAAGTATTGTGTGAGTAATAGTTAGGTCAAGAGTTTCACCGGAAAATCACATCATTGAAAACTGTTGACCGCTTCTCTCTTGCAGGAAACAAGCCTATGTTTATGTATACTATGATTGTCTTTTTGAATTTGGTGCTAATACTGTTATATGGAAAATGGAATAGGTCTTTGGATTATGGACGCGGATATTCTCTAATGGACGACGGCTGGATTATGAATGACGGACTAGACGCTTGTAATTTCAATATAAACAATAAAAATAGTTTTGTTTTTTATTATAACTTTATCTATGCTCAAAGAATGAAATCACTAGTAACAAAATATAGCACTATTGATCACAATACAGCTTTCGCACACGTGGCACTAAATTCAAATTATTTCATTGTCACTTCACTTTAAGTGTCTTATGTTGAAGATATTCTTGACAAAGTCAATATTAAATATAAGAAACGTTTTTGTTTTATTATATTATTTTCTACAAATCTTTTGAT
This sequence comes from Hanleya hanleyi, assembly GCA_036873755.1. Classification (NCBI taxonomy): domain Eukaryota; kingdom Metazoa; phylum Mollusca; class Polyplacophora; order Lepidopleurida; family Hanleyidae; genus Hanleya; species Hanleya hanleyi. Next base: position 15,386 of record JAVTVY010041105.1, read on the forward strand.
TATTAGCTATAAATTCAGCCAAGTGTTGTGCTTTACTATGATTATCGGGAAACTTGACACTTGACCTAGTTTGATGTGTATAAAGTCAGTGTATCACCAGATGTTACCCACGCTGAATACGATGCATCACACTGCACCAAACCTGCAATGCACAAGTAATCACCTGATCCCAAGCCAACCTGAAAATCAATTATATTGCGTGCAGACCAATAAACTACAAACCATGGTTACCTGTAGGGCCCAGCCACAACGAGCTGCAACGCGAACCAGAAGTACAGAATTGGCCAACTTGATTCAAACTAATTAACTTTCTGTTTTATACTAACTCATGGACAACATTTCCCGTGGTCTGGGCGTATTTTAATACGGATAAATATTTTTATACTTTTAACAGGTCCGTCTAAAGAGGCTGTACAAAAAAAAGTACAAAAACAAAAGAAAATAACTTGTTCAACAGGTTACTATTCACAAACACAAACCAAAGAGCCAATGTGCTTTTTTCTCGATTATTGCAGCTAACTCGATGGCAGTCTGACAAATGTCGAAAAGATTCTTACTGAATAAACAAGGAACTGTCAAAACATTCACTAGTCCATCTCACTTCAACACTGCAGGCAATGGCTCCAAAACAATTCAAATTTACAGGAGGGGGGAGGAGTACCGGAAGGAACAGCTCCGAGAGAAAAAAAAAATTCTTACCAAAATCTTTTAATATGTAATTGAACAAAATTAACTACATATAATAGGTACTATAGGCGTATGTATAAGAGGCTTACTCAATCGAAGCTCACCGTTTAAACTGTTTAAATAAGTGTATGGTGTGGTTGTTGTTGTTGAGAACAGTCTGGTAAATTTGCGGGGGGGGGGTGAACAGTAAATTAGACAGCTTGAAAAAACCCTAAATAATTTCAAAATACATAAGATATAATATCTAACGTTTCAGATACACTGGCACATACAGTTTAGGCCAATCTATTGTTGAAACAAAGGATGAAATTAGCGCGCGGAAAAAAAAATTCCACACGTAGAAACCTGTTCAAGAAACGTATCAAGCGTCCAGATTCTGACTACCACGGAAGGAAATACGTAAAGGTTTATACTCCAAAAGGACAACGGGTCATTTTACTGAGAATTAAAATAATTAGGGTGAGAAAGGGGCTGGTTGGACCAAGGGGCAGGTAGGAACAATCAGTGTGCATGCAGCCATTTTTAATTGCCTCGGATCCAACACATGTGCACATCAGAGGTTACCTTTCTTTATTTTTGCCCTGTTCAACTAAATAGTTCACATCTCAAATAATTTCTTCTACAAACTTCAAGACATTTTGAGGAACATTTGTTTGGAGAGATACAAGATAAGGTTAATCTTTAAACAGGTGCTTTTGTTTGGACTGGTCCGCTTTTGTTATCTCAATTCGATCTTGATCAATAATGAAGGTGGTGTTGGGGCTAGTTGGAACACTGAAGCTGGGGTAAGTTGGAACATGATCCAACCAATTGCTATAAATTGCTAAACCATTAAATCGCTATATTTGCTATGAATATTAGCAAAACCATTCCAGGATCACGGGGAGACAGCAAAATGACAGGGATTGACCTCTTCACCGGTTTGCTAAAGAGACATGGTAACATTTCCCTTGGAACCTTAGGAGACATCATTTGGTCGAGCAGCAAGCATTTTTTAGATCTGGGTTATGCAAATTAAAGTTACCATTTGTTTTTTTGAAACAAACTATTGTTTGGCTTCAGCTGTGCATTGATGCTTAAAACATAACATGTAGTCCAACTTACCCCAAGGGTGAGTCAACCAGCCCCGTATATGGGGCAGGTTGGAACGAAAAAACGGTCTTTTGTTTATAACCATACACGCTTTTTGGGCATTGTTTGGACTTTGTACTGTTGAGTGGTAGAGAGCCCTATGGGTGCACTATGATATGCACATGTAACATTTCAAGTTCACATAACACTTTTGACCTAGTCACTTTTTTTATAAAAAACGTTATCAAAACACGTGGAAAATTGGGATGGTCGAAAGAGGGCGAAAGTTCGATTCGGTTCTGACACCACTGTGGAAGCCACTGTTCCATATACATAAACAATAATACAGGCATACAATCAGGTAATTACATATATTTCAATACAGTGCAATACAGGTCAATACAGTTCAATGTATCGTTATACAAGAGTGAGACAAACACCAGGAACACGCGGGCACGGCAGCACAGCACGTCTTTCCTAGTTGGGTCTTCTTTGTCGCCTGTCTGTCGAGTCCAGCTGACCAGGTAATCTGGGATCCGGCCATTCCAGGGTAGAGGGGAACCAGGTGGACGGATTCACCCATTTCGGTGCAGGACATGGAGGCCGTAACTACCAGTTTATTAAGTCTGTTGACCGATTTTGTCTTTCAGCAAACAATCTTGTGGGCTTTTCAGGGCATAATTAGAATTCATGCTATAACTGTCTTACGAAAACGATCTTTCGATTTATTATTGACACGGAAATTCTTTTGTGGAGAGAGGGAGAGAGAATGAAGGTTTAATATCGCGTTCAGCAATATTTCAGCTATATAGCGACGATCAAACAAAATTCTAAGTATTCAAGTTAATAAATTAGTAATCCAACACGCATTAAAACTTATACAAACTTAAAACGCAGTCCTCCCCTACCCGACCAAAAAGATCTTCCAAATTAGTCGCTCGACAAAAAGAATCTCTTACAATCTTCAAATCTATACAGTCGATAAGAATATGTTTCACTGAGAGATCTTCGTTACATTGAGGCTGGCTCTTTTTTAGCTCATCTGGGCCGAAGGCCCGATGGGCTTATGTCATGGCCTGACTGTCCGTCGTCCGTCGTGCGTCGTCCGTCGTCCGTTGTGCGTCGTCCGTTGTGCGTAAACATCTTCTTCTCTGAAACTGCTTGGCCGATTA
>JAVTVY010041106.1:0-17638 GCA_036873755.1 Hanleya hanleyi
CTCCTTAACTTCATCATACATTGGGCGAGGTATCGACACATAGGATTTATTCACAGGCTTGTCATCAGTCAGCTCGATGTCTAGTTCCAAATTTCTTATCAAACCAATGTCCTGTTCATTCCGAGCAAAAGCACCCGATTCTTCTCTCAGCATGTTTTCGACGATATTCTTCTCTGCCCTTGTCATGTCCTTCAAGTCTACTTCTGGCAACCACAAATCACTGGATTCAGTATGATTGGTGGCCTTGGGTTGGGCTTGGTGATACCGAGCTGTTTCAGAAGCAACCTTGGCCGGATCCTCAACACGTTTGACATCCATAGGTATAATCGACCTCACCAGTTGCAAGCGTCCCAAGACCGTACGACCGCCAAGGACAATGTCAGAATTTGTGTTATTAGCCAAAGGAATTGACACCTTACTCACATTTCCCCTGGGCAACTTCACCAATGTCTCTTGGATCCCAAGTCCGTTTGTCCATGTCGACTCTTGCTCAGGCTCAAAGAACGCATCAAGTGGTTCCTCTACAGGTCCAGGACGAACAATACACTTCGCCACTACAACCTCACCAGGCGCAATCTTGAGGCTACGTTTTGGGGTACGTATCACACAAAAATCATCAGGGTCATTCTCGTGAATGAAATTTCCAAGCGGCTTGATGTTTTGCACCTTCACACCTGGAAAGGTGTGTGATATCACTGGTCTGGTATCTGAACTCGAACCAGTCTCCTGACGAACAAGTTCCTCGATCACATTGTATCCGATAATGGGATTGAATGCATTATCAGTTGCCACCAGCATAGGCACAAACAAGGGTTTTGTCAGTCCACACCCCTTGTCAAGCTGGATGGACACTTCTACAAATCCATCATATGGGATCTTGGTTCCGTTTGCTGCAAACAGCTCCAATTCTGGTTCACCTAGAAGAGAGTCAATCCCTTTGATTTCATGTCCCGGAAGATGCTCACTTACCCAATATCTGGAAATGATGGACACCTGTGCACCTGTGTCCCACAATGCATCAACCTCTTTCCCATTAAGGATCACCCTCACAGTACATCTTTTCCCCACTAGCTTTATTAATTTAGAATGTGCTTTCGGGGTCAGATGACTGGTAGATGACTTTGTAGTGTTAACATTGATAAAGTTCACATGAGATTGGGACTGAACAGTTTCTTCGGCTACACCCTGTCCCATGGTTGCAGCCGACGCTCGTTTCCCAAACTGGTCTGCTTTTGCAGACATCCCGCTCTCCAATGTTCCGCTGAACCACACGAATAACAATGTCGACACTCATTGCCCTTTCCAGTCTTCCGACATGTAGCACATCCCCTCGGTTGCTGTGATGGTCTGTTGTATCTCACAGAACGCTTCTCCATGTTTGGCTCTGGACTCTGCGCAGAACAAACCATCTCTTTTATCTGAGCAATGTCATCTCTTAATTCATCAATTTCATCCATTAACCGACCTTTGACTGGTGTTTTGATTTTGCCCCTTTTGACCTGATCATGTGCTGATTCTATTTTCTCAACCTCACCATTGCCACTTGGTGAGACAGAACTCACTTTCACTTTCGGTTTTCCCATCTTTTTTTGTCTCTCTGTCTCAAATGACATTGCCCTGCTCACCTCGGCAAGGAGAACTTCATCTTTAACCTCAATATCCCGTAAGAACGGTGAAAGGTGGACACGCACAACATCATTTTGCAGACCTGTTTCAAAGGCATGCAAAAACATTTGTTGAACCAATCTCGGATCATAGTTGATGTCAGACTCAGATTCCTGTGACGCGAATCCAACCCTTTGTCTCATGTCCATAGCTCTCACAAGGAAGTTGGAAGCCGTTTCCTTCTGAGTTTGTGCAATATGGGATAGTTCACTATATAACTCAGTGGTGGATTTTTCATGGAAATGATGACGAAGTTTCTGTCGTAGTACAGGTAGCGTTCTGTCCTTGTTCAATGTGAGATAACTTCTCAGGCAATGTCCTGGAGTAACTGCGCGTATCACAGCGTGGTAAATCTCATGATCAGTATAGCCTTTTTCTGCAGCTGCGTCTATTTGGTGAATCAAACTCAAGAAAGTCAGCTTATCTTTTTGCCCAGGATCTGCAATTTGACCAGAGATTTTCAGTTCACGTCTCCAGGAAACTGAACAATCATGGTTATGATGCTCATCCAATACATGTCTTGGCCGGTTATGACTCTCGATTGACTCGGCCTGAACCACATCACCATTGTGTAAGTCTTGTTCTCCGCCAGTCAGATGGGTCAGTAAACTCCTATAAACTGCCAGTCCATGATCATCTAATGTTGTGACGGCATCACTCTCCAGATAAGTTACAAGTCCTTTTATCAACAATTGTCTCGTTTTTTCTGCCAACTGTGCATCTTCTAGTTCCAGAAATGTATACAGTTCTCTTAGGTCAGTAGATGGTTGTTGATAAAGAAGTCCAATGACTTCCAACTGTAGATTTTCCATTGGGTTCGCCATATCGGGATTACTCTGCGATTGTTCACACTATCAACAAAGTTCACAACTCTTACTTCAGTAAGCAGCTTGTCAATGTTTCAGCTGAATCACTTCCAGATTAACCCGATCCTGGTCAAGCTCGCCAGATTTGTTACCCACACATGCTTCGACCCTGCGACAAATAAAAACACAACATCAGTCGATTTGGTTTTCAAGTTCAGGCCTGGGCGACGGCACAACAATTGGTCTTTATTGCTAAACAATTTTAATGAACTGATATGGAATGCAACAATTTGAACTTGTATGTAATACAAATGGGAAAATAAACTGCACCAACTTTATAAGATGTTCTCTCTATACTACTAGTTCATTTTATGCATACTATGTGACTCGGCATTTTGCATGGTTTTGACAATATTGGCAAATAATCCAACATATAATTCAGTTATATGTGCTACCCTTCTAGTGATTTCAACGATTTCCCAATATTGCATGGAGTTTGAGACTCCGTTATTGCCGCTTGCATACATATTGCATTAACGTCATTTTTATGCAACAAATGACCGTAACATCCAATTAAACTATTGTTTTCCCTCTCATGTATTATCGTTAATAGTTTCCAACATCATTTATTCTATTTCACGTCGTAGTTTACACATTTCGACAACAAACGAAAACTGGGTACCACATAGCGCGGTTTACATGCAACGCACGTGACAAAACTAGTTTCAAGTAATCTGACAAATACACTAATTTGAACTCATTAATTTCCAAGAACGATCACTCGGCAATGTCTGTTGACACTTTATCTCTGTAGTCTCTAAGAAAATATAATGTTATATAGTCCATACCTGCGACAAATAAAAACACAACATCAGTCGATTTGGTTTTCAAGTTCAGGCCTGGGCGACGGCACAACAATTGGTGACGTCACAGACAGCTATACTCCGTCGCAGGGACGTTTCATAAGACTACATCACTGCCGTATGTGTGGGTCTCACACAGATACAAACAGAAATATATTCCTTCAATTCCATGACAGATACATGTAAGAGCCAATCAAACATTGTCTGGAAGTATTTCTCTTGTGGATGAAATGTACAAAACCAAAAATCACTGACTGAGTAACATCAATGCCTCATACACGAGAATTGCAAACTCATTGTACCACTTTAACATGTTTAATTGTTAGGAGCCATGTGTCATAAGTAAAACACTCTATGATTAAAACAAATTAAAGATGAAAGAAAATAAGGTTTTTAGATCACATTTTTATATTTTATATTGGTTTAATAATGATAAAAATATTTATCAATCTACTTCACTTGGTTTAATTTGAAGTATTTTGTTTTATAGAAATGTTTAAGATGTTGGTACCCCAAGCCCAGCTTATCTTTCCTTGACTGTTAGATGTCAGACCATCATCCTGAAGCGTCAATCCATCTGCCATACAGATTTCATTTCTGAAATCGACCAGGCTGGAGATACCAACTTCAGAGCATTTTCCTGAAGCTACTAGGACATAAAATACTTAAAATAAAACCAAACGAAGTTGATAGGCTGATAGTCTCAACATTAAATAACGCACAAAGAATATATAACCTTTAATACAACGATCACCTTTAATATAACAATCACGTCATCATAACCTTGTACAACAATGACACAATGTTACAGCACACACAAGTCTTACCTTCTCTGCTGGGTGGGTGTCAGTCATGTTGTCGTAGTGTTGGTCAGTCAGTGCACCACAGCAATACTTCACTTGTCATCAGTAAGTGATGCTGGCATTGACAGTCAGATTAGGGTCACACACATTATACATGTAGTATTATCACACACAATTGCCATGATCACAAAAATATTAGATTTTTTCTTCCCAATGTCAGACTTTCTTCATGAATAGATATACTCTGAATTTATGCCATGTAGCCATTCATATCTAGGGCCCTTTGTTCATAATATTTTTCATCAGTTATTGTGAATCTCAAAGATATATGTTCCATTGACAGATATACAGGTAACTTTATAATCTTCCACACTGATACAGTGATAGTCCCACAGTTTGAAAATAACTGCAGAGTATGGGTGTACTTTTTCAATACAATTTCGCAGCAGAAACGAGTAAACAGAACTAAAATAGAATGAACTAACATTAGCAAGCAAGCAGTAAATTAAAATGCAGCACTATCATGCTAAAACGACCAAACAAAAAGTAATAAATTCAACTAATGAATATATATGCTGTTTAATTTCACCACTATGGATGCATATGGTCAATTATTGCACAGCTTCAGCGCTCGCCTTCACCGATTAAATGTGTGAGAGCAATCCTGTGAGACCAAATTCTATTACCGTTTGGCAAAATGCTATGCAACTACTAAATGGTGCCAGCTAAGTCCTATAGAAATGGTGAGATTTGTTTTCATGATGCAGCTACAATTAGTGCATAACTTATTAATATCTTGGTACCTATCCCATCAACCAAAGTAAACTCCTTGGTTTCATGTAGAATTATCATAAAGAACCAGTGTGTGTGTGTGTGAGATCTTGGGATGGTCATGTACAGCATGCAAAGCATTAAGTTAGCATGGTTAGCGATAGAAACAAAGACTTTCCTGATGCAAAATTGTCCAACTTTTTGAAAACTGAATTTTGTAAAGCTTTGCGGCCATTTACAAATGTCAAAGTTTTCAAATATTTAATCTAGTGCTTCCCTCTTCTATAAAATTGTTCAAAACATTATCTGAAGATATCGTAGAGATTAATTGCATCAGGAAAGGTAAGCTACCTGTAAGTACTTTCGCAGTATGTCATGAGTTTCAATTCCATTTTAACTTAAATTCCATTTAAGCAAGCAAGACTTGAGGAAATCAGAAGTCCAAAATAAAGATATTTGTAGTCTCTCGTTTTAAGTGAAGTAATCACTATCCCGCTTCAACACTTGCTTAACTTTAGTCACTATCCTAGAGAGTAATGCTGAGGAGAGTGAATCACATGCACAATACAGCGATCACTCTCACAATACAAAATCTAGGAGAGTGATCAACAGCTCTCACAAGTTTTACAGACCTCAGGGAGACGAGCATTTGGCATTTCTCGATTATCTCAAATCCCCATGACATACTGGGAAAGGTTTCAAGTTGATCAGGATAGGTTAGTACCATGCAGTGAGTAATAAAGCAGAGAATATGTTGGTTATTCAGAATAACGTAAACAACCAAAATATAGAAATGCTGCGGTATCAGAATTCACTTGATTTAGTACACCCATACTTACAAATTGAGGTTTTTCTTAAATTGGTCTTGTGCACTGACAGGTAGCATGAAATGATCTACTTTTTTAAGTGTGCCACTTTTATCTGTGTAATACTCTCTGTGATTCTGGGCCAGCTGAAATGAAATTCACCACAAGCGTTACATGAAGCAAAAATAATAAATATCTGATACGAATTTCATGATAATCATATTCTCAAAATCTTCATCAAAAGACATATTTCAGTACTTTACCAGTTGATTTTGTTTGCAAGTGAAAATAAGACTAAAGTCTGAGTTGAGTAGCCTATTTTGTTCATGCCATGAATGTGATGGAATGCCACATTTGATAATGCATACAAACGATTCGCACACAACTTTTTATGAAGACAAACAGACTCTTCAGTATTAAGCAAATAATAATTACACATACTTTGTCAAATTTGTAGAGCTCTTCTTTACGATCATGGTCAATATTGGAGAGTTCGTATTTAGGAGCAGCAATCCACCGGTCTCTCGTCCGAGTACGGTTACCGATGACCAGGTCAGGATTATGAGTGTAGTATGTTGGGAATTGGCCGCCTCGAGAGTATGGAAATCTGGAACTGTTTAATACCTCTGAACGATAATCTTGGAAATATTTAGCAGTGGCATTTCCGTATGTTTCACCATAGTCATATTTTATGGTTGGGCAATGTCCTCGGTACCTGTGAAGAAGAAAAAATATATTGGCAATTTTAATTTTTCACAGTCATTAATCAAATATCAGAGAAGAGAGGGCAGTTGGGATGTAAAGCATCATTTTATTTTTATAGCACCAGTAAGGCCCACTAAAACAAATGATTGTATATCGTCCATTTTTTGAAAAAAAATAAAATAATAATAAAGAAATAAAGGAAGTGGTGAGGGGAGGCACATTTTTTTAACGTTTTTTTTATTTGTGAACCGGTAGAATCGATGGTAAAACAGCACTCCTGCTCTCAGAACTTTCTAATATAAAATAATCGTGGAGACTGTCGAACAAACCGGACAAACAAATTTATGCCAGTATCTGATATTTCAGCAAATAAAAAAAATATTAGGAAAAATTTTCTGCAATCTGATTAAAACGCAGACTTAATAAACCGCTCCTCTATCGGACTAGCTCCGGTGTAGCCTTGTTCCATACTACGTGAGAACAACGCTACGGCTGCAAGCCAGTCACCAGATCGAGTTGTTGGGAAATTGCCGTACGGGCAATATTTGCCGAACCAATTGACCATAACCAATAAAATAATTCGATTCTATATCCACTTACCTTTCATAAAAATCCTTGTTTATGAGTGACCGTCCGTTTTTAGCTTGGCAAGAGATCGAAACTCGGACGAGGGGGGGTAAAACTGTCCACATCGCCGCCATCTTTACATCGAAAAGTTTTACATGGACAGTATAACCCCCTCGTCCGAGTTTCGATCTCTTGCCAAGCTAAAAACGGACGGTCACTCATAAACAAGGATTTTTATGAAAGGTAAGTGGACATAGAATCGGATTATTTTATTGGTTATGGTCAATTGGTCTGGCAAATATTGCCCGTACGGCAATTTCCCAACAACTCGATCTGGTGACTGGCTTGCAGCCGTAGCGTTGTTCTCACGTAGTATGGAACAAGGCTACACCGGAGCTACTATCGGACATGTCGCTTAATCAGCGACATGTCCAATAGAGGAGCGGTTTATTAAGTCTGCGTTTTAATCAGATTGAATTTTCTGTAGACGCGGACGTAAATATCTGGGGATGCATGCGGGGACGATAAACAATAACTTTTTTTGGGGCCTAACCATCGCTTTTGAGAGTGGCTCCGACATAGCTATATGTCAATCAAACATTTCAATTTACAACAACAACGATTTGACAACAACAACTCAGGGATAGTATTGAATTAAACACAGTCGAAACCTGTTAATATACTTACCCTGGCATGAACCTAGGGGGGATATAAGTTGCATTGTGAGTTGTCACCAAAGTACCAGCTGGTCGGGACATTTTGTCAGGCTAAATCACGTACTTTCGAAGAAAATTTTGACTTTTGACACTTCGTGTGACAGCTCCCGGCATAAATTGTTGACAGCCGACTGTTTACTCCAATAAACTGTGCCGAGAAAATATATAGTACCGTAGATTTTGCATTATATTTTCCAAACGTTTTATTTGTTGCTTCTGGGAGAGTGAAGAATTTTGTTTCTATATATTTCTTTCTTTGAAATTGTCGATGGTTTAAAATTCATTACTTCGAAATCGTATTTTACTTCTTGTGTAAAAATATGACCGAAAGTGCCCTGGTTTCCATAACGACAAAAGTAGTCCCTTGTCAATCTGATTATCTCCCTTAGACCGAACAGTTCCATGATAACAATTGGAGTTATCTACCCCTAAATTGCGAATGAAGCTAAATCAACCGAGATTTTCATGATCACCCTTAACCCTATATCACGTATCCTGTACGTACTGTTTACTCTTTTGTGTTCATTTATATTTCTACGAATTTCTGTTTTAAAGAAAGAAAAAAAGTTTCCAAGCTGATGATTAATTTCGTTTGCATGTATTTTCCTTCCATATTACATGTTCTAGAAACATCACAATATCATTACATTAGTCGCCTGAATAAGTTGAGCTAAAATAACAAAGAATAGGTCTTTTTTATACAAATAAAGCGTTTCAGAACAAAACAAATCTCCAAATAAATATGAAAAAACGTCGACTTTTCCTTTGTGACATTTCCCGTTTAACACGTTGCAACAGCTTGTCTAATTTCGGCTACAAATAAAAGAGCGATCAACGTTTAGATTTAACCAAAACGAGATCATATCCACAATCATTTTCATTATCCGTGATAAAATTTAATTCTAATATTTTTCTGTTTCAGGGAGGGTTTCACTTTGCACCATCAAAACTTCATCGTAGACGACGTCACATACACTAAATGAGGATAGGGCATGTTTTGTGGAACGGTATATAGCTTTTTGAACTGTTGAATATGGGGCGCCGGGATGGGGGGAGGTGCAAGGGCGGATCTAGGGAAAATTCATGGTGGGGGGGGGGTCCACTGTCACAGTCCAACAGGCGACGGTCCAGGGGCCGCCTATTTTCATGTTTGTTTCCCATGAGGAAGCATCGATATTGAAAAAACACACCTCATGCCTGACTCCATTCGACTTTCTGGATATATTTTACACAAACAAAACAGGCCTATAATTGTCCAGTCAATCTGTGGAAAAAATGTGCCTTGTTTCATAAAAGCATGAAACTTGGCATGGAGGTGCATCGTGATTTGGGGAGCATTTCTGGATATGGAGCCACCGCCGCAGTGGACATTTTCAAAATGACCGACAGGAGCCCATATTAGCATCTAGAATCCTGCACTTTATTATCCGTTTGTCATTGTTTTGTTGGTCATTTGTCAGAATATAGATAGAAAGTCCCATATCAATATTAGACAAGGCACATGGCCGCGACGGTCATCTTGAATTTCAGGATCCCTGCAAGTGCAGGTTTTTCTGGTTCGTATGAACTTTGAAAACATTTTTTGTAGGTTTCAAAGGGGTGGGAGGAGGGGTCCGCATACCCCTGAATCTCCCGGTAGGTTCGCCCTTGAGGGGGCAGGTGGCCCCACCCGTGAGACGAGACAAGAATATTTCGCAATAAACTCATGTCACTAGTGCTCACGTTCGCAAAAAAAAAAAAAAAAAAAAAAAAAAAATTATACGCCCGACGATAGACTAAGTCGTATAATGCGATCACGAATTCTGTGCGTCTGACCGTCTGCCTCTCTGTGTTTTAAGTTTTGTAAGCTTTGCGATATCTCCAGTTCGAGGTGATGGATTGGTACCAAACTTTGCATGGGGCAAAGAGGACCCCTATCCAGTTTGAAAATCATTGAAAATTGATATGTTTATGCTAGCAGTACAGTTCAGAGATATAGATAGATTGTGATGTCGAAGAAGAAGCCTATTGATTTTTACCGTTCGGTCAATTTTTACCATAGGGTATTGTCTCACTGTCTGTCTGTCTGTCTGTCTGTCTAGCTTGCTTGTTAACACAATATCTCTTGAAGGATTATTGTCAGGCTCTCCAAAATTCATATGACATATGTGTCTGAAGCCTATCGAAGATGACTGATTCTAATGCTAATATTGGTCAAATTCTAATATTGGCGATATCTTAAAGGATTACATCTAGTCTCTCCAAATTCATACTGCATATGTAACTGATGATTGGCTAGAAACATTTTCAACTTGACTGATCTTCGCCTATTTTATCAACGTAAAAGTCTAGCTGTTGCAATATCTCGAGGAATAATGTCGAGTTTTATCCCTCGGGCAATATTGCTCGAAGGGTATTGTCGTCATCATGTCCGTCCGTCCGTCCGTCCATCCGTCTCCCATTTTTCGTTACCATCATATCTCAAGAATTACTATGCTTAGAAATACCAAACTTACACCACACATGCATATGATCCCAGTACAGAAGCATATTGAAAACCAGCGACATTGACCCATATTTTCTGAGGTTAAACTCCCTCAGTTTGTCATGAATTGATTATTATCACTATATCTCAAGTGTGACTGTGCCTAGGAGCACCAAACTTGCCTCACATATGTATATGATCTTATAGCAGAAGCCAATCAAAAATCAATTAGACTGACCTATTTTTCTGGGTTGCTGGGTCAAATTTGTCCATTCATCTCTGGCTGCTTATAACCACCTAGAACTTATGCTAGAGACACATCAGGTCATGGAATACAGCCAAAATTGTTATTGTGGTATTGTCATCATGTATGTACGTACGTGTATCCATCTTTGTTTTCTCATTACAATCATATCTCAAGAATGAATATGCCTAGGTACACGAAACTTACACCACAAATGCATGTGGTCACAAAACAGAAACCTATCGAAAATCAGTGAGATCATCCCCGTTTTTGGGGTCAGCAGGTCAAGTTCTATCAATTTGTCCATTTCGTTATCTGAAAATGTCTGCCTGGAAGTACCAGACTGGCATATCACATGCATGTGCATTCGGAACTCCCGAGCGGAAATCTACGAAGGGGACTGATTCTACGCTCGGGGGACGACAACATGAATTTCCTATGAATCTCCAGATGTGACGCGCCGGAACGGTTTGATAGCATGGCTCCGAAGCCCAATCACTCTCGCGGAAGCCTTAAATATTTCCCTGCGAGTCTCTGATTTACGTCAGATATTCTAAAAACTGTTTATTCTTTTCATTCGAAGCACGTTTCAATAGAAAACCATCAGTTTAAATGGTACACACGCCACGTATTGGCAAGATATAATTTCCGTGACGTCACTGACAGTTCCCTGACAGACCGAAACACACGTGACCACGCTCTAGTCCAATATGGCGTCAATGGCCTTCGAGGGACATCTCAAACCGGAGATCCCCGAGAAGTTGCGAATGATGCATGTGGTCACAGAGCAGTATAGTCTATCGCAAAGTGAGATTGACCTCTTTGCTGGGGGTCACTTGATCAAAGTTGTTTAATGGTAAATGAAGAAATAAATGAGGATAAAATTGCTTTATCCTGTCAAATTGTGGATTAATGTGGTTAGCTTGAACTGTGTAAATATTTAATAAATGTCTGCGGCTAGTATATCCACAAATTGGAGTGTTGAATTGTTGGGGTTTTTTTTGGTAATTACTTATTGAGGTCGCAGAATAACGACTTTGTATAGATTTATAACGACTTTGTATCGCGTAATAATGAATTAGTATCTCGTTATACGACTGTATATGATAACGACCATTTCTGATAATAACGAGTTAGTGTCGTTCTATAACGACTTTATAATAACAACTTAGTCGGCCTATCTTCTTATGTCGACTTTGTATGATCTGATGAAAACGAGTTAGTGATTAAAATCTGTCCCAGAATTAATAGCATCTCTGCTCCAGTATACACTAATGTTAGTCATACTTACTCTATACATCCTGGAGCAAGAGTGAAAAACATAACCAGGAAATAGTTTATTTTCAGAAGACGGGGTCAGACATTTCGTATTAAGGTGTTAGACTACTTTTTTTCTTTTTGATGTAATATGTTATAGTTTGTTTATATACACGTCAGATTGAGATATGATGATCCGGTAAGTGAAATCTGGGCGGTTGCGCTTCCCTCGGCCAATTGCGATAGAAGTGTAACCTGACATGATGAAATGCGCTCACACCCTGAATGACATGTGATACTCGAGTTTTTCTGTATTCCTCAATCTGATCTAAACAAACGCCTTGGCTCTGTAGGCTGCTATATTTAATGAATACTTGTACATGACTCTTTTTCAGGCTGCGACAAACAGCCTCTATGGATTTTACTCATTCCGACAAGCACTTATATTAGTTTCAAATTTGAATCGCCCGTCGGTTACTATATTCATTGGCATGTGAGTCCGTTTGACCAAACAAACATTTGTAAGTTCCGCGTGGAATCATCTTACCAATCGTTTATCAAATGGAGTGAAAGGGTAGGATTTAACGTCGCTTTCATCATTTTTTAGTCACAAAGTTACATAGTTACACGACGGTGCCTACATGTGAGTTTTTCCAGTGCCGCATTTTTATACTGCTATGTCACTGAACCGCTATCACTCCATCTGAGAGATACTCTCTGCTCTTGGAGGTATAGAAGGGTTATCTCAGAGTGAAAATAGAGGGTTCTGCTAAAAAATCGTTTTCTGTGGCGTACAGGAGTAGTAGGGAATGCGTGTTACAGTTATTGCACAAGCCTCCCAAATGCACATTGCCTCCTCTGCCTCCCAAATCCACCGAGCGCTGTCATACGTCATTAACGATTTATATTTGTATAAATTATTGCGTCTGGATATTAATAAATTACATACGTTACAATTTACCTGAATATATATATTAAAGATCTACATATGGTATTACATGTATAAATAAATTCTCCGAATTCATACGTTAATCGTTAATAACGATTCAAAACACGGAGTATATTTTAGGTTTCATACCGCTTTTACAAAAAGGTGTTATTTCGATAAAAATATATGTAGTACGGGTTCACAGCAATAAATTCTCCGAATCTGTACGTTAAGCGTTCATATATATTGTAGGTCCTATTAATTTTTACAAATTGCAATTAGTATTACCAAACACTCGGTATATATATATTTAACCTCGCTATACGGGTAGGAGGCGGTCATGATACATAATTGTATTGGTTTTAATACCTGTCAATGCGAAGGGGTGTATAGGGGTAACAGGTGTGATCGAATAAACGGAAATCACTCGGTCTGAATATAAGCATGCGTTTCAATTATAACTTGCAGAACTCGATTGCATTTAGTATATGGTAATATTGGGGGTTCGAGTGTTTATATTTACAGACCGATATCGATTTAATTAGGGCAATTATACAATACGATCAACGTATAGCGGGAGTTGAAAGGGTATACCGTGAAATAGATCATTATTTGAGAATCGTTTGTCGAAATATATATACCTCTAATATAATTCAATTTATATCTTACTTCCGAATGGCGAATTTACTGAAAAATACCATCAAACCTAAAGAATCGTACGTAAGTATTGTAATTTTATTACGATCTACTCGCAGATAATACCGATACGTTTTTATTATACGACTTTGTCGATATAACGATGTACATAGCGAACGGCGTTGTAAATGATCGATTATAAATGATTTGAATACAAGGGCTACTCACTTTTAATATTTCAACTCTATATTTTTTATAGGCTAACAACTCTACGTGGGCCGGATTCGTACGAGAAAATGCGGACATTTTAGGTAGTTCCGGTTGGCCTAGTTTGGAGACTGTATTCGCCATAGATGGGGTCGTTGAAACACGGCCCGTTTATAATGACGATGATTGGAATCTGAATATAAGAAGTCCGACGACCATTCTCCTAAATGATTCCCCTTCACTTCCGGAGATTAAAACACGTAAATGTGTGGACGAATTATCCCGTTTATTCTCGCCCAGAGTTTGCAAAAACTGTAATCAGTCATTAGACGTCGAAGTTTGCGGAAAATGTCGCGTTAGTTTATGCCGAGAGTGCGCGTGTTTCGCTCAACAGGTGTCATTCGGGGTTTTTATGTGTCCGAGCTGTTGTAGTTGTGAGTTTTGTGGTTATTGGCGAATGAAACTTTCCAAATAATCAAAACCAATAGTAACGATAAAGAGCTGCCACACCTATCTATGGATGGTATATTTATTATCATTGGATACTCGTTGTAACCGACTATCGTCCATATAAAGTCATATCGAAACGACTCTGGACGGTGGCTGAAAGAAAGAAGAACACGACTTCGGTTGTTAAAGTTCAAAGTATATATTTATTTATACAAATGAATTTAGTAATGACCGTTACAAAACGAAAATACAACTGAGCTAGCCTAGTACACAAACGCCGATTGTATTTCCATAACCTTGTGAAAGAGCTAAGGGTATATCGATAACGAACGCAACGGTACGCCCTGGTGGCGAAATCAACTAATCAAGAGGTTTGATCGGTTGTCTTGTGTACTCGCGCGGTAAAAGTCTGTTTATTAAGAATTTACGCATCTCAGCGGCAGATTTTTCGGCTTCATCGTTTGATAAGTCATCTTCCTCACGCATCCTTTTCTTAGTCGCCATTACTTTCTGATGAATCGGGTGCTGCCGTAGTTTTCTCCATAACCTTAAATTACGGACGTAGATATTTCGGAACCTTGTCTGTATTCTAGGTAAAAGCTTGTCATATGCCATCTGATGCGCAATTGGTTCATCCATTCCGCCTTCTTCGTAAACTTCCGCAAGATCGTTTATATCGGATTCATGATCATCAATCGCTTCATCCGCGAAGAGATTCCACAAACACTCGTCATCCTCGACGTCATCATTGTCACCAGCAGTATCATCATTATCGTCATCATCATCATCCGTAACTTCTCCGTCATCATCAGCGTCGTCACCATTACCTTCACCATCATTGTCATCATCATTATCTTCATCATCGGCGTCAGTAGCGTCGGTATCATTTTGATCACCATGGTAGCCAAAAGTTTGACCTGGAGTATATGTATTTTTACCATTACTACCGGAACTGGAAAAATCGTCCCCATGGACAATACTTCCGCCCGCATGGTGATACGACCTTCCGCATGGTAATACGATCGTCGTAGGCTCACTCACCGTCATCGTATAGGGTTGCTCTACTCTACTTGTTGGACCTATAGCAGGACTCGGTGGTATCTCTTGTCTATGCATTAGACGCATATGTCTGAGCATATTGTCACGACGAGAGAGTGTCTTCCGACAGAACGGACATGAACTCGACATGGTTCCCTGTCAGAGGGCGGATACAGACTGGGGCTAATGCTGTACAAACGACCTTATATGATCACTCACTCACTCACTCACTCACTCACTGTCCCCAAAAGTTCATGAAAAGTTCTTAAAAGTTCCCAAAGTTCATGAAAAGTTCTTAAAAGTCCAGGAAAGTCCAAAAAAAGTCCCTCACTCACTCACTTACTCACTCACTCACTGTCCCCAAAAGTTCATGAAAAGTTCTTAAAAGTTCCCAAAGCTCATGAAAAGTTCTTAAAAGTCCAGGAAAGTCCAAGAAAAGTCCCTCACTCACTCACTCACTCACTCACACTCTGACTGACCCTCGCATATATCGGTTGCGCATTAGCGCATCTACGGTCTCATTGACACCAGGGGCGCTGTTGACCTACTTGTGACGTCATCTGTCGTATTGACCACTCGTGGCCCTGGTGACAAAAACTGGAACTAGTGAGAGATAACTCCGGGCTGACCCGACAGTGATCTTTGTTGTACCATTATTAATATCCGATATTGTAAAAGGTTATCTTTGAGCATATTGACACCAGGGGCGCCATCAGGTCAATACGACAGATGACGTCACAAGTAGGTCAACAGCGCCCCTGGTGTCAATATGCTCAAAGATAACCTTTTACAATATCGGATATTAATAATGGTACAACAAAGATCACTGTCGGGTCAGCCCGGAGTTATCTCTCACTAGTTCCAGTTTTTGTCACCAGGGCCACGAGTGGTCAATACGACAGATGACGTCACAAGTAGGTCAACAGCGCCCCTGGTGTCAATGAGACCGCAGATGCGCTAATGCGCAACCGATATATGCGAGGGTCAGTCAGAGTGTGAGTGAGTGAATGAGTGAGGGACTTTTCTTGGACTTTCCTGGACTTTTAAGAACTTTTCATGAACTTTGGGAACTTTTAAGAACTTTTCATGAACTTTTGGGGACAGTGAGTGAGTGAGTGATCATATAAGGTCGTTTTTACAGCATTAGCCCCAGTCTGTATCCGCCCTCTGACCGGGAACCATGTCGAGTTCATGTCCGTTCTGTCGGAAGACACTCTCTCGTCGTGACAATATGCTCAGACATATGCGTCTAATGCATAGACAAGAGATACCACCGAGTCCTGCTATAGGTCCAACAAGTAGAGTAGAGCAACCCTATACGATGACGGTGAGTGAGCCTACGACGGTCGTATTACCATGCGGAAGGTCGTATCACCATGCGGGCGGAAGTATTGTCCATGGGGACGATTTTTCCAGTTCCGGTAGTAATGGTAAAAATACATATACTCCAGGTCAAACTTTTGGCTACCATGGTGATCAAAATGATACCGACGCTACTGACGCCGATGATGAAGATAATGATGATGACAATGATGGTGAAGGTAATGGTGACGACGCTGATGATGACGGAGAAGTTACGGATGATGATGATGACGATAATGATGATACTGCTGGTGACAATGATGACGTCGAGGATGACGAGTGTTTGTGGGATCTCTTCGCGGATGAAGCGATTGATGATCATGAATCCGATATAAACGATCTTGCGGAAGTTTACGAAGAAGGCGGAATGGATGAACCAATTGCGCATCAGATGGCATATGACAAGCTTTTACCTAGAATACAGACAAGGTTCCGAAATATCTACGTCCGTAATTTAAGGTTAT
Organism: Hanleya hanleyi; assembly: GCA_036873755.1. Lineage (NCBI taxonomy): Eukaryota > Metazoa > Mollusca > Polyplacophora > Lepidopleurida > Hanleyidae > Hanleya > Hanleya hanleyi. Next base: position 16,753 of record JAVTVY010041106.1, read on the forward strand.
GGAGAAAACTACGGCAGCACCCGATTCATCAGAAAGTAATGGCGACTAAGAAAAGGATGCGTGAGGAAGATGACTTATCAAACCATGAAGCCGAAGAATCTGCCGCTGAGATGCGTAAATTCTTAATAAACAGACTTTTACCGCGCGAGTACACAAGACAACCGATCAAACCTCTTGATTAGTTGATTTCGCCACCAGGGCGTACCGTTGCGTTCGTTATCGATATACCCTTAGCTCTTTCACAAGGTTATGGAAATGCAATCGGCGTTTGTGTACTAGGCTAGCTCAGTTGTATTTTCGTTTTGTAACGGTCATTACTAAATTCATTTGTATAAATAAATATATACTTTGAACTTTAACAACCGAAGTTGCGTTCTTCTTTCTTTCAGCCACCGTCCAGAGTCGTTTCGATATGACTTTATATGGACGATAGTCGGTTACAACGAGTATCCAATGATAATAAATATACCATCCATAGATAGGTGTGGCAGCTCTTTATCGTTACTATTGGTTTTGATTATTTGGAAAGTTTCATTCGCCAATAACCACAAAACTCACAACTACAACAGCTCGGACACATAAAAACCCCGAATGACACCTGTTGAGCGAAACACGCGCACTCTCGGCATAAACTAACGCGACATTTTCCGCAAACTTCGACGTCTAATGACTGATTACAGTTTTTGCAAACTCTGGGCGAGAATAAACGGGATAATTCGTCCACACATTTACGTGTTTTAATCTCCGGAAGTGAAGGGGAATCATTTAGGAGAATGGTCGTCGGACTTCTTATATTCAGATTCCAATCATCGTCATTATAAACGGGCCGTGTTTCAACGACCCCATCTATGGCGAATACAGTCTCCAAACTAGGCCAACCGGAACT
>JAVTVY010041107.1:0-19258 GCA_036873755.1 Hanleya hanleyi
TCGTTTGACCCAAGTATATATTATATACCAAGCTTGACTTATTATTTACTAATTTTGACCAATACTGAATAATCTTATTTTTTATATCAGTTGCTATAGAAAATCTTCCAAATTCCCCATACATAAACACGTTAGGGGTGTTCCTAGGTAATCCAAGATGATACTTTAAATACTGCATATGGACAACCTCAATTTCAACAAATCCCCATAATTCACAGCCATATAATAAAATTGGTTTAATCATTTTATCAAACAGCTCCACCTTAATAGTAATATCTGCATGGAGCTTTCTAAAACGATGCTTTAGCATATATACTGCCTTTTTTGCATTTTAGGTGCCTCTTTCATTACAAGATTATATTTAAGTTTTATGCCTTTAATAACATTATTGACACTTTTCCAGAACTTAGACGGGGAATGAGCAGAATTTTCTCGCAATAACTTACTCTGACTATGCGAAAACTGAAACCTACTTTTTCGCTTAACTTTATTATATTCTCTTTAGCATTAATTAATTCATCTTTATGTGCCAATCCTTCTCTGCGGAAACGATTGCGGGCATTCCTAAATTTTAACTTTGCACTTTGACAGGATTTGTTGAACCAGGGGGCACCACTTTTCTCATCACATAATTTGCGATCTTGTCTATTATCTCCCTTTACATGAATTAGTTTACTACAGACACTAAAAGCTTATTCAAACAAAATGTTTGTAAATTCAGTCACAGTCACATCTATATCATTCACATCATGTGATAATTGATCCATAATTTTATCCAATTCTTGACTACGATTTTCCAATATATTTAAGAACTCATGGTTTTTTTCATTATCCCAAGAAAATTTGGAATGGTGAAATCTTCTCTAATTTTATTTACAATATGAACACTTCCCAGACTGAATAATACTGGAGCATGATCTGAAAATTCCAGCAGGTCATCAACCCTGAAATTATTTACTTTCTGGAACAACATAGGAAAGGTCAATACATAATCAATGGTGCTACAACCCTTGTCACCATAGTAAGTAAATCTGCCAGGACTATCACCAATATCTCTCCCATTGAGAATTTCAAGGCCTGTTGTTTTACAGAAAGACAGCAATTTATATCCAAAAGAATTACTTTTCATATCTGTTACTAAACGGTCTGGCAGTTCAACAATATCATTGACAGAATCATCATATTCCTCTATATATTTACTTAAGTTAACATCTTCCAGACAATCACTTAAATTATTTGTTCGAGCATTAATATCACCGCACATGAAGATATCAAATTGCCCATCTTGTAATTTAATTAAGTCATCCTCCAAGACATCGAAAAAGTCAAAGTCTTGAACCTGCCCAGCTTTAGCGGGAGGAATATACACTACCCCCAGTACACTGTCACTACTCAAATTAAATGTTGCTTTTGACAGTTTCATCCATATTATACCTTGATGAGATCCCAAAATCTCAGTCCCACTAAATAATTCCTGTCTCACGTAGATCGCTGTACCTCCACTCGGTCTACCCACTTTTTCAGTTCTCACAGCTGGCAGAAAATGACTCTCATAACCTTCAATTTTAGGTTCAACACCTTCGACACACCAAGTTTCACACAAACACAAAACGTCATAGTTTTTGATATATGATAGAAATGACTCATCAGATAAATGTCTCTTGAGTCCATGTACATTCCAACTACAAAAGTTACATGGCTTTCCTGCAGGCCGGTCTCACCCCACATTTCCACCCGGAGATTGGAACATGCGATCATCGATAAATAATCGATCAGCCACCAACACAGCCACAGTGCTCGTTTCAATGCCGGTATAAGTAATTTACGCCTCTCGTAGACATCTTTAGGAAATTGCTCTGATATTCCAATGGGAGTGTCCTTAAGTAATCGTGATTTACTCCTCACAAGTTCACGATCTTTGTGACTATTGAACATGGCCACAACTGATCTAGACCGGGGTCGATCAGCCTTGTAACGGTTAGGCATGCGATGAACACGTTCAAACTTGATTGATGACCGAGCATCTTCGATCTGTAATTTATCCTCGGTCAACGAATAAATAACATCGTCGACATTTTCAGCTTCAGGGTCGGTCGCCTCAGGAATGTTATGAAACAGAAGATTGTTACGCATAGACCGACACTGTTGATCCACAAGAGCCTCACGTAGAACTTTACTATCGGCCTCTAAGTAAGTTATTTTACTGTTTACTGAATATGGAATAGGTCTTTGGATTATGGACGCGGATATTCTCTAATGGACGACGGCTGGATCTAATTTCATACGTAGCATTACACAGGAGCTGACGACGCAGCCGTTACTCGAAGTGAAAAAGTCCTACCAAGAAAAGATATCACGATGATGTTATCAAAATCAACTACAATTTCTGAAGGAGATCGTCATTCAATCAGATATATCAATAGCAGGTGTCATATCCGTCATTCAATATTCATTTACTGTACCGACACTGCACACCTAGTTGATCAAAACACCACATATAGCCAGTTTATTAACCGGTTAAAAAAGCCTAGAGCCCCCAACAGAGCAAGCTAACTTTTAGAATCTCTATTGCTGCTATTAAAAAAAACAGGAGTTAAATGAATGTTCATACTTAAGAGCTCTAAATATGTTTCGGGTGAACTATATAATAGAGGATGTCGTTTAGGAGTATTTTAACGTGGCAATTCACTCCTGGTCCTGATCTGATTGTTGCGTTAATTATATAATATTCCAAAATATGTGGTGATACGATTTTGGACAACCGTATCAGGTTTTGTTCAATCAAATTGCTTTCGTTGAACTGAACCAGGTAATATTGAAGCTGTTCATTCGGAAATTATACTTTTCTTATTATTTGTTTCTTTTTTGATTTCTATACAGAAGTTATACTAAGTCTTAGTGAAGCAGTTTGTGAAGATTTTTATTCTTCAAATTTCCGCGTTAGAAACTCCTAATGTTGAAATGCATGTTAAACCATAATGTTTCTTTGTACTCCTAATAAATACGAAGAGCGCTAACTCATCAACAGAATACATTGATAGCTTTGAAACCGATCTTCACTTTTTGGATTTTACTTTTTCAAGTTTGAACGCTCTGAGCCCACGAACAGACTAGTAGGAAATATATACATTGAACGGTATTCTTTACATTTATTTACAGGCAGGGAAGCCTTGATGTGCTCAGCTCTGATATTCTTTTTTTTTCTCACTGTGGACCGATATTTTGCCTTTTGTCATCAAATGAGAGGAACACAAATTTGCACTGGTAATTATTTGGATTATCCGTACCTATGAGGAATGGAAAGAAGGTAACACAACATACCACTTCTGCTACCTGACACAGGATGAAAGCTGGAAAACTACCTATGACGCAGTAATGTCTATTTTAATATTTTTTGTTCTCATTCCAATGCTTGTTTTCTTGTATGGACGTATGACTGCTGTACTCTGAAAGATTGGTCAAAGGAAGAAAATTCTACCACTGGTCGTCGTAGACGATCACAGGCGGTGATTATGCTTGTGTTAGTCATTACAATATTCCTACTCTATCAAATTCCTTTCGTGATGTTGCTATTTCTGAACCCCTACTGTCCAGAGATATATATTTGCATTTTCCGACGCTAGCATGAAGGCTTAATTTTTGCCTAGATTTGTCGAATTCTCGTATATGTGAATAGTACTGCCAATCCCATACTGTATTTGTCAGTTTCCTTAAAATTCAGAGAGACATTTGTGAAAGTATTTGTATGCCGAAGAAACTAGAGACTGTAAGAAATCGGCTTTATCACCATTTTCAATTGCGGACATTTTGGATCATCGTGGTTTATTTGCGTCTATAGATTATATTCTGTTTTGGTGCTACAAGTGCTGCCATGTAGGGAGTAAATTATCTGGATGAATTTTACAACTTGGAAGTCCACAATAGATGAAAATGAAGAAAGAAAAAATCAAATTTTCTCTTAACAACCAGGAATGGAGAGTTAAAAACTCGCTATTAATCGACAAATTGGATTAATTTTCACATCTCCATGAGCATCACGAGGATATAGCGTGTAAATCTCAAGCAGTATTCGTTTGCCCTGGTAGGACGGCACGGTTGTATATATTCCAAGAATTTCAACTGACGTTTGTGAATGGTTTTTTGAAACTAGTTGTCTTGCCCAGTTGACTATATAGTAGCGGTAACTGCCATCCCCAACTGATATCTCATGTTACCCATATGCGGTTCACACATATGTGCTTCATATGTATGTCCTTCAACCATATTTTACTGTAACGGGAACATATTTCGTATCTATATATTGGTGGAAAATGTCTAACTAACACTCTGTTATTGTTTTTATGCGTTTCCATGTTTTCATGTCGTCCACATTCGCGGATGCATGCATATAATTGTATATTGTCCATTTGAGTCACTTTCTTAGGGGGATCCGACAACATAGATTAAAACATGCATCATAAATGGTAAAATCCAATGTTTTCCAAATCTACAGGCGTTGCTGACATCTAACAGTCACAAAATATACGTGCCTGAGATACAATGTAATCTAGAAATCGACTATGACATTCCGTCGGCATCATAAAATAAATGTTTATCGTTTCTTGTCAGCAAAAAAATTAGTTGTGGTTATATATATTTACCATATTTCTGATTGGAATTTGATGGTAAAAGCATATTGTGAAGAAGGACTTATGGAGGCCAAATTGAATATGTATTGACTAGATCATAAGTTTGTAACTGGCGTCAGAGAAATCATACAAAGTGTCATGCAAACAAAGTTATTAGTTTGGTTAATTTGGAAACTGGTGATGGAGTGCAAAGTACTAATGAGTGTGCAGATCATAGGAGTGTTAGCATACGGGAAACTCAATATTTATTCTCCGGTTGGTCATTTCCTCAATTAAGGTTATTATAGTGAAACTTTCTCTCCCAGTTATTTAGTATAATCAGTCAGCCCAGTCTGATGAGTTATTCGGCAGTTAAAGTTCGGGATTATATGGGGAATGTGAGGTGCCGAGGGCACATTATTCGGGAATGTGAGATGCCGAAGGAAACTTTCTTGTGGGGTCCTATGGTTGCATTTCAGTCGCCAGTCGCCAATTTTTTCCAACTTCTTGCGTATGGCTCCAATTTATGCATCCGGATACCTGCATCAAATTAATTTTTTTTGTTCTGTTTCCCATTGGCGATTACCCAAAGAGTTTGAAGGAAACTACAGATGGCCCAAACGGCACATCTTTCTATATCTCTATAAAAATGATGTGGGTCTTATCTCTCGTCGACTGAAGAGATGAGTACAATATCGACATCGTAACATATCTCTATCTCAACAGGAATATAACAGAGGGACCTGCGTATATATATCTCTCCTATTAGCATTTGCTAGATCCTTGTTAAACGTGACGATTTTAATCAACGTCACAAAACATTATTGCAGAAACTTATAAAACAGGGCTATATCATCAAGCGCCTCTACTCAAACTTTCTCAAAGTTGAAGTTACATATGAAATGCTTATAGCAACATAAGAGCGTAACGTGCACGACCTATGTAGGTACGTTTCGTAACTTGTGTCTAACCTCGCTTTACCCGAATATAGGGCCGTATGAACCCATGTATTTCAAGATCTTCAGTTTTCGTATGTGTTTATTTTACACGTCGCGTACCGGCAACCATCGTGTGATCATGTCAGTTATCCAAAGTACATTTCCGAAATTTGCTTGGTACATTTTGTCTCGCATATTGTGTAATATTTTGGATTGATTATGAGTTCATATAGATCATTTCGCTTGATAACGACTTCACTGTCAGAAAAAATTTGTAACACTTATTGAACGCGTAAAAGCGTTCATCCCTGACTAATTTTAGCGGTTGCTGGAATAAGTTGAAATAACGATGTGAAATTAATCAACTGGTCCATTTTGAACAATAATGAAAAGAAAAAGGTACCAAAAATTCCACAACGCTAAGTATCTCAACAATCGAAATATGGGGTTGGACGGCACTGAACACTAACGTTCATATTGATGTCCAAATCAGGACACCATATCGTGTTAAAAACTGAACACTTAGCGTTCATATCCGAACACTAGAGAACAGGTATGAACACGCGTATTCAGAAATGATCATCATATTTGAACACCAATGTTCACAAATGAACACATATTCTGTAACACTTTTGGAACACTAGCGTCCGCATGAACATGTAAAAGTGTTCTAGTATGCGTAAAAGTGTTCAAAAGTGCACACTTCAGAATGAACATTAATTTTTTAGAGTTCCAATATTCAACACTCGGCGATATTGTGGACAACCTATGTCATTGTGTTTATTGATGACGATCTACTTGATGAGCTTGATAACACTTCAGTGACATATTTTAAGTAAATGTCTTTGCATACTAGTTTTCGCACTTGAACACTTTTACATGTTTGAAAGGTGTTACAAACTAGTGTGCAATTCAGTGTTCAGGATTTGCACACTTTTATTGACAGTGTTCGCAACGAAAATCATGTGAATTAAGAATACTAATCAGCGATACGGGTCTGATATTTTTTGGAACATCATGTCTTGCCGGCATGATTGAAAAAAGTTGATCGCTGTATATCTCTTCCAATAATCTAGCCTAAGTTTATGTTTATTATGATTGTTGTTGGGGTTTTTTCTTCAATTTGGTGCTGATAATAATGCTGTATATCGGATAGGTCTTTGTATTATGGATGCGGAAATTCTTTAGTGGACGACGGCTGAATATTGAATGACGGACTAGACGCTGCAACCCTACTTTGATATCCGATCCATTGAGACGATTTTCCTTTCTCTGTATGTCTCCTCTTCGTATCTTGACAATTCCATGACCAGCTTTTGATACGTAACATTACACAGGAGTTGACGACACAGCCGTTACTCGCAGTAAAAAAGCCCCCCCTCCCCCCCCCCCACCAGAAAAGGCCCCACGATGATTTTATCAAAGTCAGCTATAGTTTCTGAAGGAGATCTTTTTCGTTCTTTCAGTCATTCAAGCAGATATATCAATGGCAGGTGTCATATCTGTCATTCAATATTCATTTACTGTACCCATACTGCACACCTACTTGATCAAGCACCACATATAGCCAGTTTATTAACCGGTTTAAAAAGTCTAGAGCCCCCAACAGAGCAAGCTAAATCTTGGAATCTCTTTTGTTGCTATTAAAAAAATAACAGGATTTGAATGTATGTTCATAATCAAGAGCTCTAAATATGTTTCGGATGAACTATGCCGTTTGGGAGCATTTTAACGTGGCAATTTACTCCTAGTCCTAATCTGATTGTTGCAATAATATTCCAAAATATGTGACGATACGATTTTGGACAACCATATCAGGTTTTGTTCAATTAAATTGCTTTCACTCAACTGAACCATGTAGTGTTGAAGTTCTTCATCCGGAAATTATATTTTTTGTATAATTTTTGATTTCTGTACAGAAGTTACATGAAGTTTTAGAGAAGCAGTTTGTGAAGATTTTTATTTTTTCAATTTTCCTCGTTAGAAACTTTCTTCGAAGCTGTCAATGTATTCTGTTGACGAGTTAGCGCTCTTCGTATTTATTAGAAGTACAAAGAAACAGTATGGTTTAGAATGAATTTCAACATTAATCTTGACTTTTTGGATGTTATTTTTTCATGTTTGAAAGCTGTAAGTTTACGAAATAGACAAGTAGGAAATATATATATTGAACGGTATTCTTTACATCTACAGGCTATATTCTTAATTGCTACGATGTGCTCAGCTCTGCTATTCTTTTTTCTCAGTGTGGACCGATATTTCGCCAGTTGTCATCCAATGAATATCCGGTCCGAGAGGAACACAAACTTTGCACTGGTAATTATTTGGATTATCAGTATAGGATCAACCATACCCTAGGTCTATATTTACCTATGAGGAATGGAAAGAAGGTAACATAACATACCTAAAACTAACTATGACGCAGTAATGTCTATTTTAATATTTTTTGTTCTCATTCCAATGCTTGTTTTCTTATATGGACGTATGATTGCTGTACTTAGAAAGATTGGTCGAGGAGTCTCATCATCGAAGGGAGATAATTCTACCACTGGTCGTCGCAGACGATCACAGGCGGTGATTGTGCTTGTGTTGGTCGTTACAATATTCCTGCTCTGTCAAATCCCTTTCGTGATGTTACTATTTCTGTCCAGAGGTGTTTTCCGACGATAGTATGAAGGCTTACATTTTTGCCTAGATATGTCGAATTATCGAATATGTGAATAGTACTGCCAATCCCATACTGTATTTGTCAATTTCTTCAAAATACAGAGAGGCATTTGTGAAGGTATTTGTTTGCCGAAGAAACTAGAGACTGTAAGAAAACCGCTTTATCACCATTTTAATTTGCGGACAATTTGGATCATCGTTGTTTATTTGCATCTATAGATTGTATTCTGTTTTGGTGCTGCAAGTGCTGCCAAGTAGGGAGTAAATTATCTGGATGAATTTTACAACTTGGGAGTCCACAATAAATGAAAATGAAGAAAGAAAATTTTCTCTTAACAACCAGGAATGGAGAGGTAAAAACTCGACAAATTGGATTCATTTTCACATCTCTATGAGCATCACGAGGACATAGTGGGTAAATCTCAAACAGTATCCGTTTGTCCTGGTAGGACGGCACGGTTGTATTCCAAGAATTTCAGTTGACGTTTGTGAATTGTCTTTTGAAACTAGTTGTCTCGCCCAGTTGAATCTAGTAGCGGATTCGAATGGAAATAACCGCCATCCCCAACTGATATCTCATGTTACCCATATGCGGTTCACAGATATGTGCTTCAAATGTATGTCCTTCATCCATATTTTACTGTAACGGGAATATATATCGTGTATATATATATTGGTAGGAAATGTCTAACTAACACTCTGTTATTGTTTTTATGCGGAATGTTGTCCACATGCGCCGATGCATGCATATAATTTTATATTCCATTTGAGTCACTTTCTTTTGGAGATCCGACAATATATATTGAAACATGCATCATAAATGGTAAAATCCAATGTTTTCAAATTCTACAGGCGTTGCTGACATCAAACAGTCAAAAACTAAACGTGCCTGAGATGTAATATAATCTAGAAATCGACTATGACATTCAGGCAGCATCATGAAAATAAAAGTTTATCGTTTCTTGTCAGCAAGAAATTAAGTTGTGGTTATATACATTTACTTTATTTCTGATTGGAATTTGATGGTAAAAGCATATTGTGAAGATGGACGCCAAATTAAATCTGTATTGACTAGATCACAAGTTCGTAACTGGCGTCAGAGAAATCATGCAAAGTGTCATGCAAACAAACTTATTAGTTTGGTCAATTTGGAAACTGGTGATGGAGTGCAAAGTACTATATGAGTATGGTATCAAATGAGTGTAAGCATACGAGAAATTCAATATTTATTCTCCAGTTGGTCATTGTCTCAATTAATGTCAAATCTGTCATTGAAATGTAACTTTCTCTGCCAGTTATTTAGTAAAATCAGTCAGCCCAGTTTGATGAGTTATTCGGCAGTTGAAGTTCGGGATTAGAGGGGAATGTGATTCTTGAATGTGAGATTCTGAAGGAAGCTTTTCTGTGGGATCCTATCGTTGATTTTCAGTCGCCAGTCGCCAATTTCTTCCAACTTCTTGCATATGGCTCCAATTTATGCCTCCGGACCTGCATCAAGGTAATTTCTTGTTTTGTTTCCCTTTGGCGATATAATCATTACCCAAAGAATTTGATGGAAACTACAGATGGCCCAAACGACAGATCTTTCTATATCTGTATAAAATGATGCGGGTCTTCTCTGTCGTCGACTGAAGTATATCGTAAATAGCAAGTAATATCGACATCATAACATATATCTATCTCAACAGGAATATAGAGGGACTTGCATGTGGTCTATACATATCTCTGCTATTAGCACTTGCTAGATCCTTGTTAAATGTGACGATTTGAATCAACGTCACAAAACATTATTGCAGAAACTTATAAAACAGGGCTATACCATCAAGCGCCTCAACTCAAAGTTTCTCTTTGAAGTTACATATGGAATGCTGATAGCAACGTACGAGCGTAGCGTCCACGATCCTCATAGTTTCCATATGTGTTTATTTTACACGTATATCATTTTGAGACATTATTTCTCCGTGGAATTCCAGGGTTAGCTGATTCTTCGAAAACGGTTTTTGCAGGGACTCACCACCCCCTCCCTCCCTGCCCTCCAATCGTAAATCAGTCCTTGATTTGATAGAAATATGTCGAATAGATAACGATTGCATTTAACGGAATAGAAATTATTTGTAGTCTTTGTTTCCATGTATTTCCACGTAAAATTGTGGTAACAGTTAATAGATGAGTGATTTGCCATATCCACTTGACAATACCCATCCTCAGCTATTCTTTTCAGCGTTTATCTGTTCAAGATTAACCTGGATTAGAAAAATAAATGTCTTAAAATGTATCAGAGGTGATAAATTCTGACACAAAAATGAAGCAAAAAAATATGATTTTATTTACAGTATTAGCACACCACAGGAAAGCCTATTTATTATACTTTCTGGTGATCGCATAGAAAATAAATAGAGACAAATGTGAGTTCCATTAAATACATCAAGTTATATACTCATCCATATACGAAGGTTGACTGCAACGACAGTAGTATAGAGAGCGTACCTAAAGTTAAGTTGACCTCAGAAATTTGCATATTAGGAATGACGTCACAATTGTTGGTATGTAAGCGTGATTGTGATTGGCTGGTTGGGTAGGATTGGGGAGGATAGGGGGGGTGCTCATGGGTGATGAGGGGGCGTGGCCTATGAGTGCACTCATTGACCCCTCATTTGCATATTTTCAAAATGGCGGCTTGTTTTTGTGTGTTAGGGGTGGTCGGTTTCAAAATGGCGGCTTGTTTTTGTATGTTAGGGGTGGTCGGTTTCAAAATGGTGGCCTGTTGTTGTCCACCATTTTGAAAATATGCAAATGAGGTCTCTGGGTTTTCAAAATGGTGGACAACAACAGGCCGCCATTTTGAAACCGACCACCCCTAACACACACAAACAAGCCGCCATTTTGAAAATATGCAAATGAGGTCTCTGAGCAGGCAATGTCGGTTTCAAAATGGTGGCCAATTGCACTTGTTTCACCCCTCATTTGCATATTTTCAAGATGGCGGCTTGTTTTTGTATGTTAGGGGTGGTCGGTTTCAAAATGGTGGCCAATTGCACTTGTTTCACCCCTCATTTGCATATTTTCAAGATGGCGGCTTGTTTTTTGTATGTTAGGGGTGGTCGGTTTCAAAATGGTGGACAATTGCACTTGTTTCACCCCTCATTTGCATATTTTCAAAATGGCGGCTTGTTTTTGTATGTTAGGGGTGGTCGGTTTCAAAATGGTGGACAATTGCACTTGTTTCAGCTTGTTTGTGTGTGTTAGGGGTGGTGTGTTTCAAAATGGCGGCCTGTTGTCCATTGAAAATATGCAAATGAGGTCTTTGGGTTTTTCCAAAATGCAAATGAGGGGTGAAAAATAAGGTGCCGCCATTTTCAACCCACCCCACTCACCGGAAAACGTATAAAAGCAGTCGATTTTTAGGGAAAGGGGTGTATTTCAATTGGACTTACCTGTCTGCCTGCATCCCTGCCTGTTTGCCTGCTTGCCTATCCGCTTGAGACGAAAAGCATGAGACGTGGAGAAGATTTTCCCTTGGACCCAGCAGCACCTCCGGTTGAAGTCTTGCCTGAAGACGAGGGTGTGAGGGTCATTTATCAACGACACTGGGCATGTTCGTTTTTCCTTTTTTAATAGTCAAATAGCTCCAAAACGTCTATTTTCCATTCTTGCGCATGCGCAGAATGCTGATAGTTCAACCCACACCAGTCCATCAGATGTCCCTTCATCTCACCTTCACATTGATACCTTACTCGGCTCCATCGGGTCACTAGGGGCTCTCCTAGTTCCAAAAAAGGCTATTTTCATAGCCTTCGACCTTCGCGCATGCGCAGAAGGCCGATATGTCAACCTCACACCTAGTCCATTAGATAGCCCTTCACCTAAGCTTCAATTTGATACCTCACTCGACCCACTACCTCCAAAATAAAATAAATGAAAAAAAAAAAGATCGATCTTGAAGATCGATCTTTTAAAATAGATGGGGTTAGGGACGTCCCTCATGGTCCAATCGGGTCGAGTGAGGTATCAATGTGAAGCATTCATGAAATGCTTCAATTTGATACCTCACTCGACCCACTACCTCCAAAATTAAAATTGAAAAAAAAAAAAAAAAAGAAGATCCATATCGATCTTCAAAATAGCCTTTTTGGAGTTAGGGGAGCCCCTAGTGGTCCAATGGGGTCGAGTAAGGTATCAATGTGAAGCATTTCACGTCAGCTTCAATTTGATACTTCACTCGACCCACTACCTCCAAAAAAAAAAAAATAAAGAAATTTTGACCCTGACATGGTGAGGGTGAAAATATGCAGCTAAAAATTTTTTTTGGTCGTTTTTTCGAGAGAGGTATCAAATTGAAGCTGACGTGAAGGAGCATCTGATGGACTGGGTATGGCATTGAATTAGGGTGATTCCGCGCATGCGCGGTGGTTAAAGGGTATAAATTTTTTCAATAATTTCAAAAATTGGTAAAAAAAATTTTAAAAAAATGTTTTTCTTTGGGAAAAAGGATGAAGGGAGCTGGTGTTATTTGGGTGTGCTTAGGAAAGAAGTTTCCTCTTTCGGAAAGATGGGTTGGCCCTGAAAAGGGCCTTTGATAGTGTGATACGACACACTTAGGCGCGGTATATCCGCTTCACCCCTCCCACATGTTTTCTGCATATGGGGCATTTTATTTTCAGATGGCATTCTCCGACATCAATGCAGCGACACATCGCACCTTCACACGGCAGTGTTATCCAGCAATCCTTACATAGGCAAATATGTCCACAGGGTAACACGGCGTACCAACTTTCTTCGTCCGTGCAGATACAGCATCGTGTTTTCTTCTCTTCGAGATGGCGTTCTTTTTTCAGTATGGTAATTTGCGCCTCCATCACATTCATGGTCGTCTCCAGCCCAGCCATCCCTCCCCGCATGGCGATAATCTGATCATTGAGTCGGATTATCTCTACTTGGTGGCGACAGGTTTGTGGTGTTTCTGCAGCTGAAATTGTTGGAGTTTCGACAATGGTGGGAAGTCTGGCTGTATGGTCTTCAGTCCTTATACTTTCAGTGTACACAGGCGGCGTCATCGTGGTTGTTGTTGGAGGTCTACTAGTATTTAGCCAGGGCAGCTCGTCGCCGTCTTGTCCCCCACCCTGCGTCACATCACTGTCGTCTTCTTCCATTCTCTGTATTTCTTGGTCCTGTTGTTCACTCAGCCTTCGGATCCGTCTACTTTCTTCCGTTCTCACATCTGAAGTCTTGCCTGAAGACGAGCGTGTGAGGGTCATTTATCAACGACACTGGGGAGCATTGGGGAGCTGTGAGATTATTGGGGATTTTGAAAATATGCAAATGAGATGGGGAGCATTGGGGAGCTGTGAGATTATTGGGGATTTTGAAAATATGCAAATGAGGTCAATGGGTGCATGTGCACTCATTGACACCGGTGTCAATGAGTGCACCTCCACGAAAAAAAAAAAAAAGTTCCGGCAAAAAAAAAAAAAAAAATGTATTCATGCGCGGTGATGCGGTTTGGCCGTGGTTTTGGCGGTGATTCGGTCTCGGGAAAAAGCTTCCGCGGAGAAAAGTAGTCCCTAGATAAAATGGTCCGATTGGGTCGAGTGAGGTATCAAAGTGAAGCTTATGTGAAGGGGCATCTAATGGGCTGGGTGTGGGGTTGAACTATCGGCCTTCTGCGCATGCGCGGTGGTCGAAGGGTATGAAAATAGCCGTGTTGGAGCTAGGCAAGTCCCTAAGGGTCCGATGGGATCGAGTGAGGTATCAAAGTGAAGCTTATGTGAAGGGGCATCTAATGGGCTGGGTGTGGGGCTGAACTATCGGCCTTCTGCGCATGCGCGGTGGCCGAAGGGTATGAAAATAGCCGTGTTGGAGCTAGGGAAGCCCTAATGGACCAATGGGGTCGAGTGAGGTATCGATGTGAAGCATTCGTGAAGGGGCATCTGATGGGCTGGGTGTGGGGTTGAAATATCGGCATTCTGCGCATGCGCGGTGGTCCAAGGGTATGGAAATAGCGGTTTTGGAGCTAGGGGAGTCCCTAATGGGCCAATGGAGTCGTATGAGGTATCAAAGTGAAGCATTCGTGAAGGGACATCTGATGGACTGGGCGTGGTGTTGAAATATCGGCATTCTGCGCATGCGCGGTGACCCAAGGGTATGGAAATAGACGTTTTGGAGCTAGGGGATCCCCTAATGGTCCAATGGGGTTGAGTGAGGTATCAAAGTGAAGCATTCGTGAAGGGGCATCTGATGGACTGGGTGTGGGGTTGACATTTCGGCCTTCTGCGCATGCGCGGTGGCCCAAGGGCATGAAAATAGCCTTTTTGGAGCTAGGGGAGCCCTAATGGTCCAATGGGATCGAGTGAGGTATCAAAGTGAAGCATTCATGAAGGGACATCTGATGGACTGGGTGTGGGGTTGAATTAGGGTCATTCTGCGCATGCGCGGTGGTCCAAGGGTATGAAAATAGACGTTTTGGCATCTAGGGGAGCCCTAATGGTCGAATGGGGTCGAGTGAGGTATCAACGTGAAGCCTAGGTGAAGGTATTCGTTTCGTTCATGAGAACTGTAGCAAATGAAGAAAACAGTGCCTTCATTTACGGGAAGAACGCACATTCTACGCAGTTGACGAGTCAATTTTCGTGGCAACAGAGTTGCGTTTGCCCGGATAATAACGTCGTTCAAACCACAGCGCCATCTATACGCTTTGGTGCAAGGGAGACAACTCTGATGCTCAATAATGGATTCCGCTTAAAATAGGCCGGCCGGGTATTCTGTGAATAACCCATACATCGGGGTTTGGCTCTCTCACAGCCCTATGGAGGGTTCTGATAATTATTAGCACTTGATATTGTAGTCTAGCAATGCACTAATTTTATTTTTTATCCTCGTATGAGTCCAGACTATTAATTTATGCACTCGGGGAGCCTCTAAAAAATTAATTGCAGTGTTAAATTAATTTTCCCAGGGTATTTTTTTATTTTAACAATGAAAAATTAGCCAGAATCGATTTCTATACATGTGTGTCGGGCTAGTATTTTTGTCATTCTTCATTATGGCATCGCCGGGCAAAGAGCTCGCGTTCTTTCAAGTGACGTCGAAAGTAATTCTTATCGTGTACCAGCATGAATTGCACCTTATCGAGGAGCATCCGATCGAAGTGAAATTAACTTTAAGCCTGGCCGGGTGGACGCTATTGACACGTGTGTTACAAGCCAAAGAACCCGAAGTTGATTTTTTGCCTGTCGGCGACGATGTGTACCTGCGGCGGAGTAGAGAGAATTCATTTTTTCCCCGGTTAGAACAGTGTCGCGGTAGCGGAATTGTACTTTGGCCAGCATTATGGGCGGCACTGAAAGCTATTATTTCCGAAGTTGACCACGTACTCTACCCGGAAACCCAATCGATCATTACCCGCACGCTAACCTCGGGTTGTACCATAATAATATACCCTGATCGCATCGACCTCATTGATGATGATTCGCGCTGCTGGTGCGTACCTGAGCCTGCGCGTATCACATTATCTCCCGAAGGCTGGACTACCTTAAAACGTGTGTTATTCGGTCATTTGAATGGAGATAGTATTTACCTGGATCACGATGTATACATTTTTCGCGGCCCTTATTTTGCCCGATTGATCTCTCTCAAGCGAGGCGGATTTACGTTGGATCCCGATCTGTGGACGGCTTTGCAAAAAATAGTTCCTGTGGTCCATAAAATATTCTCTGCACACGACCCGCCTCTCACAGAATAGAGCCTATAAATACCAGGGGAAGAGACAGAGTGTGTATCAGTTGGACATTGAGAGCAAGCATGTCGCTACCACTACGAGCCATATTGCATCTTACACCAAGTGTGCGGTTATACGTTTATGCAGATAAAGTCAAACTGGCGAAAGACGCTCTAGCTATTTACTGGACACCCGCTGAAACGCTATGGAATCCCGTGACACTACAGCGTGGTGGGTGGAATAAATTTAAACGCGTGTTGAGCGGAGAATTGGATGGAGAGCTCGTTCACCTGGATAATGCCATGTACGTGTATACCCTACCACCCCTGTGCATACGTGTGGGCCGGTACAAAGATACGCGCAGTATCAGCCTAACTCCTTCTGTGTGGGAAGCCTTGAAGAAAATAATGCCTATTGTCGACCAGTTATTGTCTCCGGACGATCGATCCCCTCAGCAATTAGCGTGGGTTCGTGCTATAGAAGACGCGTTCGCTGAACCGCATGAAAGACGACGTGAGGCAGAATTTTGTTTCTGTAAACCAGATACTACTACAGCGGGGAAAAAAAGGCCTATATGTAAAGAATGCACAGCGGCTAGAGAGTCAGTATCACACCGGGAAGAGATCGATACGGTCGGGTCGAACGAAGTCCGTGATGCGGCGGCGGTCGGGGAAAAAGGAGACGTCTATTAACAAAGTATTAACTGATTTGTATTATAATCCAACGAGTGCAGCTGCCTATAGTGGTGTGGGGGCATTGACTCGAGCGGCCCAAGGTATCAGTCGAAGTGAAGTTCGAGACTGGTTAAAAACCCAGGACACCTATAGTTTGCATCGAGCTGCCCGCCGTCATTTTCGTCGTAACCGGGTCATCGTGGGAGGGATAGACGCGCAATGGCAGGCGGATTTAGTCGACATGAGTCGATTTGCACCTGACAATAATGGAAATCGATACATATTGACGTGTATCGATATTCTATCCAAATATGCCTGGGTCCTACCCGTTCGTACCAAAACAGGAGAGAATCTCATAGCCGCGTTTCAGCAGATTTTCAAGACGGGGCGCAAACCTCTTTATTTACAAACAGATGAAGGCACAGAATTTCTCAACCGACCCTTTCAAGCCTTTCTTAAGAAAAAGAAGGTATTTTTTTTTTCACACGTACAATGAGACGAAAGCATCGGTAGTGGAACGCTTTAATCGGACCTTCAAAGGACGCATGTACAAATATTTTACGGCTCAAAACACTCGACGCTACCTGGATGTACTTCCTCAACTGGTGCAAGGCTACAATCGGGCATATCATCGCAGTATCCAGCGAGCGCCCCGTACTGTGACAGAAGGTAACGAACATCAAGTGCGTGCTACGCTGTACTCCTCCAGTCCACCCTTGACGGCACCCCGTTACAAACGGGGAGATGTAGTGCGGATCAGTAAAGTGAAAGGACAATTTGAGAAAGGGTATTTACCGAACTGGAGTGAAGAACACTTTGTCATCGTGCGTCATAAACCTCGACAACCCCACGTCTATCAACTGGAAGATCTACAAGGAGAGAGACTGCAAGGCACGTTTTACGAGGCAGAATTACAACCCATAGTGAAAACACCGAAAGACTATTACACGGTGGAAAAGATTTTGAAAACGGAACGTCGACGTGGGATTCCCTATCATTTCGTCAAATGGCAAGGATGGCCTCGTTCCTTTAATTCCTGGGTATCAGGCCGTGACATGAAACGTCTATAAATTCTAACGCCTATCACCCCCCGCCTTCAGTATAGGATTTGTACCATGGATAGTACACGTCTACCCGTACTGTTAAGAACTCGAAAAGCACAAGTCGGTACTGTGTTGTGTCTAGTTGTGGTGCTGGGTACGTTATTTACCGATGTGTTCTACGATTTATCGTACGTGATATCCTGTTTCAACACCCTGCGTTCTGCATCATCCACTACCACCCCACTGCCTACACCAGCCCAGACGTCAAGGGTCCGTCACGTCTCAACCCAGACACCTACCACCACCTCGTCTACTCCAGCCATCACGTTACCCCGCTACATCCAGCCCACGACCACGACGATCCGTACTACGACTACCACTCATCCTCCATCATCATCCCTGAGAAGCGAGCCTTCCACTCTACCCTCTAGTACTACTACTACGACGCCGTTAAACAGTTTTGCAGTGGATCCTCGTGAATCACACCATTTACCCCGACAACGGTATCCCTTCGAGTACTATCCCCTGCGCCGACCCCGACAACTGACTTCTAAACGTCAAATCACCCCCTAAAGAAAATGGACCCACGATGGCAGCATCCATTCACGTGCCTCATCGCTGGACCGACCGGGTCGGGAAAATCACACTTTGTTCAACGTCTCATCCAACATGGGTCAGCCCTGATTTCACCGCCTCTAGCTCGCATCCTGTGGTGTTATGGCGCTTGGCAGCCCGCGTATGAGGCACTGGCCCGTGTCCCAGGACTCACCTTAGTGGAAGGCTTACCACCTGAGGAACTACCCCCAGACACCTTGATCGTGGTCGACGATCTCATGACGGAAACGGATAGTCGAATCACCCGTCTCTTTACCAAAGGCAGCCATCATCGTCGATTGAGCATCATCTACATCGTACAGAATCTCTTCAGTAAGAACAAAGAACACCGGAACATTAGTTTGAATGCTCAGTATGTGGTGTTATTCAAAAACCCCAGAGACGCTTCCCAAATTACCCACCTGGCTCAACAGATGTACCCTAAAAACACGGCCTTTGTACGAGAAGCCTTTGAAGATGCGACCCAACCTGCTCACGGCTATCTACTCATCGACTTGAAACAAGACACGCCCTCACCCCTGCGATTGCGTACCCTGATTTTTCCCGGTGAGATACAGACGGTGTACACCCCCAAATAAAAGAGGATAAAAGAAGAAGACAACGTACTCGAGCCTTCATTCTTCAACATGTCTGCACGCGTACGCAAGCACGCAGCGACCTTGCGGGTATTACGCAGCGCGCCACCGGAGGTGGGCCGGGCCCTGGTGCGCGGCGCGGATGCCGACTTGGTCCGGTGTTTGTGTGAAGTCGCCCATAATGTATTAAAAGGCAATGTTCCACTCAGTCCTCTGCAGAAAGGGAAATTGCAACGGCACAAGGCGGGTCTCCGAACGTTGGTCAAGAAGACGGGCAGTGTGAAGAAAAAGAAACAGGTGTTACAGCGAGGTGGATTTCTTGGCGCACTTCTCGCTCCCTTAGCCGCTACTGTACTAGGCCCGTTACTCGGCTCCATCTTGGGACGCTAAAAACATGGAGCATACGAAAAAAATGATGCTGGTCG
>JAVTVY010041108.1:0-19642 GCA_036873755.1 Hanleya hanleyi
GCGCACTTTGTTAACTTCTTTTATGGCTTCTAGTTTTTTCTCATGTCTATCTTATTTAACTCTGTTACAGCAGTTCCAACCATGTTCGCTGTCCTTTGCATGCCAGTTCTTGCTGGAGGAGGAACATCCACTGATGCTAACAGTAACCTTGTTCTGGAATTCCCCATAGGTGTGTCTTGCAGACCGACTTGAAGGGATACGTTTATGGCAGCAGCATTCGGTCCAGGTTTGTTTGTCTTGACTTCTTCATAAAGTTTATAATGGCGAGAAGTATATTGACAGTTAACACACTGCAAAGATTGAGACCATCCCAAGCCCCACTTTTTTTCACTGGCTATGACCACTTCCAAAATATCACAATCAGGGGAAGTAACTCTGTGGTGCTTTATCATGTCATTCCACATTTGCAGCATTTTGCAGTTACTGATCATTCTCATGCCTTGGGTGTCATTAGAATTTTTATCTTTTATGTCTTTCAGATTTGGAGCCGGTTTCTTTGGCCGTAGTAATTTCATGGATCCAGAGATGCCCTCGGTGTCTGTAGCTTCAACTGTCCTCTTGTCTATGCTAGATTTTGTAACGAAGGTGAACTCATCTTGATGTAACCTCCTCGTTACTACAGCATCTTCAGATGATGGTCCAGGTACAGGGTTCAAATCTGAACTGTCGGCCACAGCTAATATGGGGTGTCCAGGATGTCCTTTTTTAAAGTGAGTCAACTTCCTTCTCTCTTTACCCTTCATGTTGGTTAATGTAGCAGAGATGAGCAAGTGATCATCAGATATGTTGGCATTGGATTTTATTCCCATTTTTATATACTATTTTTTTCTCTGTTTTGTTTTTACAGGTGTTGTCCCTTTGCAAACATTGCGGCAGTTGACTTAAAATGAAACAAAAGGATATATTTCTTCATTTGTGTTATGAGTTTTGTCAGTAATAATAACTTTATAATTGATAACTTCATCTGTCTATTACTGCCACCAAGATGTTGATTCTCTGTAGCTACATTCAATTGAACTAACAGATATTCTTTATTTGGGGGATGTGTATACCATGAACACCTCAGTGTTATATTGTTGAATGTGTTGTGTACACAATTATGTATATTGATGTGACCTTTTGTATGTTTAAACACGTTTTTGATCTCTCTATAAACATCAATTTTAAGACCCTTGAGATAATCCTGGGATGACCCACTGATTATATGGAGAAATTACTCGCTGTCATGAAAGACTTTTTTACCAGATGTAGTCTAACTAAGCAGCTTTTAAACAGATTATGTTTTGTCACATCTTGAGTTTTTAATTTTTATATTTTTAAGTTTTAAATTGAAAAAAGACATGAAAATTGAGTTAAAATAGCAAAAAAATAATTAAAAATAGTCTTTGACATATCTAATCAATGCTGCATACCTTTTATTATAGGCAGAAGGATAGTCTACTGAGTGCTTTTTACCAGATGGAAAAATACTTACAGGTTAGTGAGATATTGTACTTTTTATTTTCACCCCACTATTAAGTCATATGGGAGAAAATGAGAGGAAATGATAAAGGGGGTACCCTTGTTATTTAGGTTATAAAATCTCTATCTTTGAATAGTTTTATTTGTGCCTTCTCAGGATAGTTTGGGGATGGGTAATGATTGTTCAGATGAGAGCATTCTTTATTTTAACAATGGTTCCATTCCTGACAGGCATCAGTGCACAATTAATCACTTCCGGGTCGGTGCCCACGATCTACTTTGTGTAGAAATTTGAGAGCAGATCTTTGTGGATTTTATTAGGCGGGATTATTCAGCATTTCTGATAAATTTGATATTTCAAATTGCAGATGAGGCTTCAAACTGTACTTCCTGGTGTTGATTTGGCAACATTGGGGCAAAGCCTGGCGGAAGGACACATGAAGAGTGGAGGTGAAAAGGCTCTCTGTTTACAAGCTGAATGACATTCGGTAACACCACTGAGCTGCAAATGGCGGCAAGTTGAAATTTCCATGGTCAACGTCTGTCAAGACTTCCACTGATAATGTCCCACAAGGTAAATATTGACATTCCAGGTGGATTTATGCATTGTGATTTTTCTGGATTTTTGCCGATTTTTAACGCTAATACATAACAAGTAACAGAATTAATTGTGCACTGATGCCTATCAGACCACATTTTCACATTTGACCAGAGCACTTTCAATCATCACTGTGGCTATAGTTTTGACTTAATCAGCCCAATTTCTTCCAGGCTCACTCATAAACAACATGCAAATATTGACATTATTCCAAATTCAAGCTATTCAATTTTTAATTAAATTAAATTATTTTTTAAATTAATTTTTAATAATTTTTAATTATTTAAAAAAAAAAAAAAAAAAAAAAAAAGTGGGGGGAAATTGACATCATCAATGATGATGGATAATATCACTTGTATTCCTACGCCATTTTGGTACAGAATGGAGATCTTTTGGAGAAAATATCAGCAAAAAATGGCTGAGATGTCAGTGCTCGGCTCAAATGGTCAATGCAGAATATGGCAGGGTCCACTCAATACCACTGGCAGATATGGTCAAATAAGCTTTCGAGATCCAAGGGATTATAAATGGAAGAAGAGAAATGCACATAGATTCAATTATATAATCTTTATTCAAAATTTAGACCTCACTTCAAAGCTGGATTGCTCTCATCTGTGTCACAATAACCTATGCATAAATCCACTCCATATCAGCCTGGAACCACATGAAATCAATAATCATCGGATCACCTGTAAAAACTCAGATGTTTGTTCCACACACAAAGAATATGCAAAATGCCTTTTGCATTTGAGACTTTAATGAGGTAAATAAAATTGAGTCATTTTGTTTTGTTTTTTTTTTTCAGTTTCCATATGTGTGGTCTTGTAGGCCATCATCTAATTGTCCCTTTTTATAGTCAGTATCTCCTGGATTGCCCTGTTTATATTTCAAATGTTGATAGATTTTAGCTCCTGTTTGCTTGAGTTTTCGCTTTCTCACCACAGGCCTATTTCGATAGCTTTTATGGTACTCTGAGTCAATCTCCATCTGTTTTAAACTTTTTGCAGCTCGAGGTGAGAGAGAGGCTCCCATGCATTCAACTTTGGCTATCATGGAGGTCCCCAACTTATTGTTCATTCTGTGGATGGTTGACGATGCTCGACCAGGAATATTCCTAGAGAAATTGACATTCTTGGGTAAGGATACACTTATAGATCTATTGATGGCTTCACATTTCTGTGTGTCTGTATTCAATCTCAGTTGCATCAGGGCACTTTCACTTAATTTCATTTTCAGAATCTCCTGGAGAATAAATTTGTCATTTTCAGTCATATTCAGATTGGAGATTTTGTGCGTAGCAAGGAACATGGATCGCAGCCACCAACTATTCGAATGACCCCCTCCACACACCAAAGAGTTTCTCCGACATCTCGAACAATCCCCAGAATAGCAGAGAAGTGTGGCCTCCAGCACTCTAGGAAGATGGTTTTTGATTTTCTCTAAGTTGCCACTATGCACTTTCATCAACTCTTTGAATACCATGCTGCATCTGGCTTTTACATCCTGACTCAATACTTGCTGGGCTTTCTTTTTAATTTCTTGTGTCTTTCCATAGAACATATCATCACTAAACTTAGCACTTTTACATTTTCTGAACTGGGATCTCCCTAAATGAGTTGGGTCTGCCAGCCTGGTCACTTTCCACATGGGATGAAGAATTTGCATTCCAGCCTGCATCCCCTTTGCAGATGTTCCATCTCCATCTGTTGTGACATATCTTACCAACATCTCCTGCATACCAATATCACTTCCCATGGCCTTTCCCATCTCAAACTCTGACCATGGCGCATTCACATTGAGAGTTGCAGTGTAATCTTCATGCCCATCTGGGCACTTTACATCCATTCCTTTTCCCCTAAGCCATGCACCAGTCCAACACAATTTATTCTGGAATACAGCAGCAACAATATATTTTCTGTCTGTTGATGTTTCACATCCTATTGCTATGGCTTGGGAGGCATTCTGTGTGCATTTTCTTGAACTGGTAATTTTGGAGCTGTTATATCTTGCATCAACAGCTAAGTTTATTTCATCCATTACAACCCCGCGCACTTTGTTAACTTCTTTTATGGCTTCTAGTTTTTTTCTCATGTCTATCTTATTTAACTCTGTTACAGCAGTTCCAACCATGTTCGCTGTCCTTTGCATGCCAGTTCTTGCTGGAGGAGGAACATCCACTGATGCTAACAGTAACCTTGTTCTGGAATTCCCCATA
This sequence comes from Hanleya hanleyi, assembly GCA_036873755.1. Lineage (NCBI taxonomy): Eukaryota > Metazoa > Mollusca > Polyplacophora > Lepidopleurida > Hanleyidae > Hanleya > Hanleya hanleyi. The sequence goes on from JAVTVY010041108.1 coordinate 4,275, forward strand.
GGTGTGTCTTGCAGACCGACTTGAAGGGATACGTTTATGGCAGCAGCATTCGGTCCAGGTTTGTTTGTCTTGACTTCTTCATAAAGTTTATAATGGCGAGAAGTATATTGACAGTTAACACACTGCAAAGATTGAGACCATCCCAAGCCCCACTTTTTTTCACTGGCTATGACCACTTCCAAAATATCACAATCAGGGGAAGTAACTCTGTGGTGCTTTATCATGTCATTCCACATTTGCAGCATTTTGCAGTTACTGATCATTCTCATGCCTTGGGTGTCATTAGAATTTTTATCTTTTATGTCTTTCAGATTTGGAGCCGGTTTCTTTGGCCGTAGTAATTTCATGGATCCAGAGATGCCCTCGGTGTCTGTAGCTTCAACTGTCCTCTTGTCTATGCTAGATTTTGTAACGAAGGTGAACTCATCTTGATGTAACCTCCTCGTTACTACAGCATCTTCAGATGATGGTCCAGGTACAGGGTTCAAATCTGAACTGTCGGCCACAGCTAATATGGGGTGTCCAGGATGTCCTTTTTTAAAGTGAGTCAACTTCCTTCTCTCTTTACCCTTCATGTTGGTTAATGTAGCAGAGATGAGCAAGTGATCATCAGATATGTTGGCATTGGATTTTATTCCCATTTTTATATACTATTTTTTTTCTGTTTTGTTTTTACAGGTGTTGTCCCTTTGCAAACATTGCGGCAGTTGACTTAAAATGAAACAAAAGGATATATTTCTTCATTTGTGTTATGAGTTTTGTCAGTAATAATAACTTTATAATTGATAACTTCATCTGTCTATTACTGCCACCAAGATGTTGATTCTCTGTAGCTACATTCAATTGAACTAACAGATATTCTTTATTTGGGGGATGTGTATACCATGAACACCTCAGTGTTATATTGTTGAATGTGTTGTGTACACAATTATGTATATTGATGTGACCTTTTGTATGTTTAAACACGTTTTTGATCTCTCTATAAACATCAATTTTAAGACCCTTGAGATAATCCTGGGATGACCCACTGATTATATGGAGAAATTACTCGCTGTCATGAAAGACTTTTTTACCAGATGTAGTCTAACTAAGCAGCTTTTAAACAGATTATGTTTTGTCACATCTTGAGTTTTTAATTTTTATATTTTTAAGTTTTAAATTGAAAAAAGACATGAAAATTGAGTTAAAATAGCAAAAAAATAATTAAAAATAGTCTTTGACATATCTAATCAATGCTGCATACCTTTTATTATAGGCAGAAGGATAGTCTACTGAGTGCTTTTTACCAGATGGAAAAATACTTACAGGTTAGTGAGATATTGTACTTTTTATTTTCACCCCACTATTAAGTCATATGGGAGAAAATGAGAGGAAATGATAAAGGGGGTACCCTTGTTATTTAGGTTATAAAATCTCTATCTTTGAATAGTTTTATTTGTGCCTTCTCAGGATAGTTTGGGGATGGGTAATGATTGTTCAGATGAGAGCATTCTTTATTTTAACAATGGTTCCATTCCTGACAGGCATCAGTGCACAATTAATCACTTCCGGGTCGGTGCCCACGATCTACTTTGTGTAGAAATTTGAGAGCAGATCTTTGTGGATTTTATTAGGCGGGATTATTCAGCATTTCTGATAAATTTGATATTTCAAATTGCAGATGAGGCTTCAAACTGTACTTCCTGGTGTTGATTTGGCAACATTGGGGCAAAGCCTGGCGGAAGGACACATGAAGAGTGGAGGTGAAAAGGCTCTCTGTTTACAAGCTGAATGACATTCGGTAACACCACTGAGCTGCAAATGGCGGCAAGTTGAAATTTCCATGGTCAACGTCTGTCAAGACTTCCACTGATAATGTCCCACAAGGTAAATATTGACATGCCAGGTGGATTTATGCATTGTGATTTTTCTGGATTTTTGCCGATTTTTAACGCTAATACATAACAAGTAACAGAATTAATTGTGCACTGATGCCGGCTAACAACTTTACAACATTGTTACACGGCCACGTAAATAGAGAAGGCAACAAGAGCTATAAACCGAAAGGTACATAAGATACTATAAGATGGCTACCATCGGACGACAGGAAGAAAGACATTCGTCAATCAGGAAATATCACAATATTAAATTAAAAGAAATTGGCACGGACGACAAACGTTTTTTGAAAGAATTATCCCAAATCACTGAATATTGCAAAAAATATCATGTAATATTTACTATGTAACACATATTTGTTATTTTCAAATACTATTTTTATATATGGACGCTGTGTGTTATACGATACGAAGCCACTTGAAATGTGTAAAATATACTGTTCTGTATACGCATGCAACTGAGGGGTGTGTTTTAGCATATTCCGAGACAGTAAAAATGTGTTTAATAGATACGATATGAACGAATAATGCAGAGAAAGCACATTACTGGATCCAGAAGGATTGTATATGAAGGCAACAGATAATACCCGTGGAGGATTGTATATGAAGGCAACAGATAATACCCGTGGAGGATTGTATATGAAGGCAACAGATAATACCCGTGGAGGATTGTATATGAAGGCAACAGATAATACCCGTGGAGGATTGTATATGAAGGCAACAGATAATACCCGTGCAATATAGATAGGTAGGCTGTTCGGCACCTCCTGTCCAGTGATATCAGCTGATATCGTGCAGCATCAACCACATATGACGGGTTACCGGGTAACACTATTAAAACTAACAAATCGATATTCCAACTGGGCAACATTGTATTATTGGAGTCATTTCCTATGCTCAATTAGAGGGCCCTGACTAGGTAGTCTACCGTCCATCATAATAGTAAAATAACATATGGCTTGGGCTCGGAGATGGGGTCGTCCGCACCCAACGAACCTTTATTATGAATGATTAATTAAAAAAATGGGATAGTTTTTGGCACCGAATTAGCACTTGTTTCTAAAATCGTTGGGATCCAATGATTAACTTGGCATAATACATGAGGAGGGTGACTACTAAAATATTAGCGAATAGCAATTTGTAGATCAATATTTTGACATATATTTATTCATGTCTTCGTCAGGCTTTTGGCTAAGTCACCCTCCTCTTGTATCAGTTGTTTCTTATCTCTAATTTCACCGGTCCACTCATCTCTCGAATCAATTTCAATAACGCGACATTAAATTTAACTCTATTTTTCACTTCATGTAGATGTAAGAGAAAATATAAATGCTTATACGTTCTTTCTGTCTTTGTGGTATTTAAACATTGCATTATTTCTCACAATGATCATGCATGCATCATTACATTGCAGTTATTAATGAAGTTTGACAGAAACTCTGCGGCTGGCTGGATTTTCTTCCCATTTTCTCCTGAGGCAAATGAAAATCCTGAATTTCTGTTCGAAACTTTGGATTTACCCATCAGTTGCTTTAAAACTGGGAGACATCCCATGAGATATTTTTGTTTCTGTAAAACTCCATTACATATTCAAAGAGAGAAAAGAAATAAAGCATAAAGGGTAATGGTCATATGCTACTATCGATCGACCTACTGGCTTGGTTAGTTACCCACACCAGTTCTGGATATAAATAGACCAAGGGATTCCCTCTGAATCAATCCAATCAGTGAAAGCCAGTTTATTACGCCAATCCGCTGCGAGGTACGAGATGTGACAGGTTCGAATTTCATTGCTGGCCAAACTATTTTTATGTCGGGCTGAAATCGATATCGGAAGTCAAAGCAATAACCAGGTTGAATTTCATTGCTGGTCAAGCTACTTTGATGTCGGACTGAAATCGACATCGGAAGTCAAAGCAAACACCGTAGACATGGATACCGACATGCTAATTCAAAACAAGCGCGGGGGGTTGTATGATAGATGCATCAACTCGAGAACTCATTCAAATCACCAGCAATGTCCAGGTAACCTGGACTTATGAAGATGATGACACACATGCAGTATATCTGTGCACGTACATGCGAAGATACACAGTGGTGTGTGCATGTGTAAGTCTACAAATATGTACACAGTACTGACAGTGTAAACGAGACATCTGGCACTTTGTCAGATACCACATGAAAATGCATCGTCCCTACGGTCGTTTCTTTCACTCAGCTAGGCAGCTCAAACGCCGTACGATGAGGAAAATGGGAAACGATATTTTTCCAGCAAATATCAAGTTGTCTGTATCCTCTTGAATAGCACTAGTTTGTACTTCTTCTCGTGTATACAGGCCTACCATGCATTGCTCTTTGGAGGTCCCCTAAATTTTAAATGAATTTAAAGTAGATAATAAAAAGAAAGTTTCGAGCCAGATTGCATCCTTACTAAATACGTATAAAGTGCCACCAATGTCATAAGGCTATGTTTTAGGTCAGTAGGTTACACATGCCTCCGCATGTCGCCTATTTACAAGGCAGCACCTATAACCGAATTACTCGCGGAGCGATCGATCAGCTGACCCAGTATCCTACGAACACATAGCTAAATAAACAGTTTGAATATAAACCGGCTACTTCATTGCCTTGGGTCCCTGTGCATCCATGCGAGACCATATTTACTTGAAGCACACAGGTCTCATGGCCGAAGGCTACGAATCTAAACTTGGGAGTTATATCTCTATGTTGGAATATTTTCATTATTGTCTCGCACTAATGAATTGTTATTCCTTCCGGCGAACGACTATGGCAAGGTAATGTAGCTAATGAGTTGTTTGCTCCGAAACATCAAAATACACTACGCAAACAGGCAATATATGTAACTGCACACCTAAAGCCTTGAAATTTTGTTTGTTCCACTTTTTGTGGGTATTTTTTTCTGGAACAATAGGGGGGCTACAGAGGTGAAACTCACCCCATTGGATACCCAGGAGAGAGGCGCATCGTTCAATCGCCATGATGACGCCATCATATGAATTTGATGGTTTTCGGATAAGTCTCTATCGGCAAAAAGGTAGAGGTTAGAAAAATGAAACTCACCATTGGACACAGAATAGTGTGAAGAAGAGTTGTGTTTCAGCATTTCAGAGAGATTGGTAACTCAATTGTTTTTAGCTGTAGAGGTTATTCTCCATTGTAGTACGCTGAAATTGTTTTTGCATAGGCTCAGAAAGGATCGGTTTAATATCGAAACAACTAACTTTTACCAACATGTTGAGGATTAAAATCAGAAAAAAATTACTGATATTATGGTGTCGAAGTAATGAGTGTCTATAATCTAGGACAAAATCTGCAATTCACATAGATTTTTCGGTTAAAAGTTCCTCCAAAAACTTCAAAACATTCATATAATGGGCCACATGATGATGATATTTATCTTACCGACTCTTTTGGTGATACAAGACCAAATATGTTACTACAGGACATTAAAATTCAATGAGTTTAATACAGGCGATTGAAGTTGTTAGCATCGGACAATAGCCAGTACGGCATTTTTTGCATTGGTGTTACTAATCCATCTGTCATATTGTACCATTGAACGCATAAAATGAACAAACACGAAGCTAGTGTTCGTTTTATTAGCGAATGCCACCGCTGTACATTTGAAGTAAGACCAGTGACCAACATGTAATTTATTCATTAATATATGATCATTCGACAGTGAGAACTAACACACAGTCTCGATTTTCAACTGGATCCATATCTCATTGGTTCTTACACATTGGCACACAACCAACCGAAATAAGAGCAGCGTTCCCCTGATCTTACACTCGTACAGATCCGTAAAGGATAGCGTCACGACTATCAAGGTAAAGTCTGTCCATTTTAATTAGTCGTCTACTTTGGAGCTTATCAAAAATCATTAGTTAACTCTGCATAAATTTTCTTTTTTTGCAACGTGTAGAACTGAACTCTACAAAATGCCTACCATTTCTTCGTGATATCGACAATATATCACGCTTGAAATAACTTTATATTTCTCTAGATATAAAACTCCAGTACGGTTGTTTCATGTACCCGGTCTCAATTACATGCGGAGAGGTCATAATGTATTCATGATCACTGGCACAAAGGTCATTGATGCCGTATAAGGTAATAACAGGCGGTCCGTTGGAGTGTCGCTTATCCTATGCCCAGTGAAATTGCCGAATGATAAACCGCATACACCTCCATGACCGTACACGGCATTGTTGACCTTTGTACTAGACAACACGAATACATTATGACGTCTCCCTATGTAACTGAGGCCCGATACATCAAATAACCGTACTGGCAGTTTATATGGAGAGAATTACGAAGTTATTTCAAGCGTGATATATTATTGATATCAAGGAGTACTGGTGGTCATTTTGCAGAGTTCAGTTTGTTCTACACGATGCGGAAAAGAAAATTTATGCAGAGCTAACTTCTGCTTTTTGACAAGCTCAAAAGTAGACGACTATATACAATGGACAGACTATAACACAATAGAGACTATTTTCACCACAAAGACGTTTTCTTCGCAGTCACATCACCTGAAGCTGATTTTCTTTTACGGCAGTGTGGGCCCAGGTTCCATCTCCCGTTTGCACATCATTATTATCTCCTAAGGTTTCTCATACGAGCAAGGGTGGTAGAATGCTGGGTTTAGAGCAGGGGCTGCGTGGGGCATGGGAGTGTGGGGGTGGGGGTAGACACCTGCTAATCTGTACACCTGGTGGAGTTATGCCATCAAGATGATAGGGCAACAGCTTTTGGTTTGTGTTATTCAAGGACAATCTTGTACACGATTATTTTGTGGTATTACATCGCCGGTCAGTTTGTTCTCTTTCGCGGTATGAGGCTTCAAAACCATAGGGCTTATTCAATGCATCCTGGAAAGTGCGCATGATTCTGCCACCATACGTTATGCATCAGAGATGGGTTCATGTGAGATTCCTCCAATAATTTTATAACCCAGGTGATTTTCCCACAACCCAACGGACCGCTGACTATCATTGTGAAGGGTGTTCAAATACTCTCGACTTAGCAATTATTGCCAGTGGAGGCTGTGTCTCTTGTTTATGTCGACAATGTATGTGTCTGACAAGGTTATCGTGATGCAAGAATCTTTTATGACAAATAGCGCACATACTCCCCATGTTGTGTACGTTACACTGATGATAGATTTTAAATGCTCTCCTGTGCCTGTTTTATGCCATTTATTTTTCCAACTGTTCATTCTGTTCCTCCTCCTCCTACTTCTCCCAATGTCATCTAAGCCAGCATATTATAATGACTCCAATCTCTTTAAACAGTATGATGTCATAGGGATTTAGGTGTATAATTACAGATTCTATCTATTTACGTAGTATATTTTGATATTTCTTGGGAGAAACAAATCCATTAGCCATCTTATCAAACCATGGGCGCTCAATAAAAGGAATAATCCATCTGTCAGTGTAAGACCATACTAAAAGTATACCACCATTGTATCTTCTAAATTTAAATCCCTAGCCTCCAGCTATGAGATTTGTGTGCTTTAGCCATGTATGGTCTCGCATTGATGCCCCATGGCCCAAGATTTTTAAGTAGCTGGTTTATATTTAAACTATAAATGCATTCGCATTGATACTGGTTCAACCGACACACATGATCGATCACACTGCGGTGATTAGCGACGTCATTTATAGGTGCGTCCCAATAAATAGGTAACCTCCAGAGATATGTGTAACCTACTGACCTAAAACATAGCCTTAATGAATTGATGACACTTTATACTTATTAAATAAGGGTGCCATCTGCTCCTTTCAATGGAGGTTTATACTTACTAGGGAGATCGTGTGCCCTTTCTATACTACTCATCGCGCACTACTCATCGCGCATGCGCAGTCGACCCATTCTACTGTAGGGGGCAACCCATGGAATCTCAGGTAGTGAAAACCCCAGGTCTCTCGCCCCACCCTATCCCGCACCACACCTATGTGACCCGCTGTGCAGTGAGTACAGCGGAGTAGGAGGAGGAGGAGTTGGACACGCCACGTATTATACTAGGTAGATTAAGGTTTATACTTATTAAGGTTCATACTTATTGAACTTTAGGGAGCTTCTGGAAATTGGGGCATGCTAGGAATTGACATAAGGCATTCCAGAGTAGCATGGTGTGCCGAGCTGGAACTTCTGGGAACTCCATGGCATACTTTTTGGAACTTGGCAGACAAAGGATGGCTTATGTCATACCATGCAATGGCATGGAGGGAATGGCATATGCCATTCCAATTGAAACGCCTCCCCATCCAGATCAGAACACTGAACTGGGCATGGTGTTACTGTATCCCATTTGGATAACTGGCATATGCCATTTCTATCAGAGAACTCATGCCCTAATTTCAAGAAGCTCCCTTATTATCTACTATTCAATCAGTTTCAGCATTACTATTAGACATTGACACAGTTTGTGTCTTTCTAAGCTATGATGGTCAGCACTATATGCTGACAACAGTGGTTTATAGGTAAACCTTGAAGAAGTCGATACATTATCATACTCAGGCCCCCCCCCACCCGCCCCCCTATCCATGGGAAAGAAATGCAGAAAATTAGAGAGAAATCCAGGCTGATGCAACCTGGTCTGTTTGGATGTGATAAGATTGCAGATTAAATTGAATTATGTGCAGTAAAATGAGATGCGGTTATGACTAGTGTCATGAGTGTTGGCGTTTCCCATACCACACGTAATAGAATCAATACCAGTCGTAACCACATCTCATTTTACCGTGTTTAATGTAGGTAATCCAATTTAGTCCGCGAAGTTTATTTTATCACATTCAAACACACCAGGTCGCATCGGCCAGGTTTTATATCCGATTTTCTGGATTTCTGTCCCATAGATAGGAGGACCTGATACTTTTGAGTTGTCAGTATTTAAACGAACAAAAATAAAAATCACAGAAAACAATGTTTTATTATGCGATATAAAATCCTAGTCTCATCTCGTATACTAACACAACAAATTTTCACCCAATAACTACTCCCAGATCTTCCAATGGACGTCTTTAAAAATATATCACAGTATATAGTAGGGCTAAAACAATGTAGAGGTTGATGTGGGAATACCATTACTGGTACAGGACGGATTGATCCATAAAATGAAATAGGCACTTTATCATCTTCATACATAATCCCCCTTTTCCACCTCAATTATTAGACAAAAGCTTTGTCCCGGACGTGTGAATTGATGCGGGACTGGTGTAAATTTGTGGTTCATAATTTCCCTCTCCTGATTATGCCTACAGCATGGGGCACATTTTTAACTATAGATAACTGGTGTAAATATACATCAAATTATCCTAGTATCCCAAGAAAGGACCATTATGCTTACATTTATAATTTTGGCAACTGCAAGTCAAAATATTCCAGTAATAACTGATTCAAAATATTCTCCATACTAAAGCCATGGGAAGGAGGAAACATATGAACCAGAAATTTATGCCGGGAGTCATGCATCAATGTACCCATCTGTAAGCTGGGACAAACCTTTTGTCTAGCGATTAAAGTTGGAACGGTGGATTGAATATGGTTATGTACATATCTACATGCTATATACAATTTACATTTACATGCCTAATACTAAACATGCTGGTAACTATTCACACCACAGTACTAATATACTCGAACCATTTTCTTTAATGTGACCATTGTTTGAACAATCTCTGCATCGCATGCGTTTGGTTAAATATTCCCGGAACAATGGTCTGTCGAGAGTTGAGTTCGCGCAGATGAAACTGTACACTATAAAAAACATCTAATATATAATTCAATCACAGGAAGTGAAATTTCCAACCATAAAATCACGGGTTGATCCGATTTATTGGAACAGGAAGTTGACAAATGGTATAATAATCCATTTCTATTCCTTCAATATTTTAATGAGTGAGTGAATAGAATTTAGTGTCGCTTTCAACAATATTTCAGCTATATCACGACGAACCAACTAAGCACCACCCAGCCCAGTTGTGTTCCTGCTACTTCAAAGAAGAAATCTTTGAAGCAGCATGGAACCAGACACCCGCCATCCACTCTATAAAACACTGAGGACAGTGCACAAGACACAGACAGGACGCTTACATGGAGCAATAAAGACAAGTGATATTAAAGTGCTAGACATCACATTATCAACTTCCTGTTACTTCTCAGCAAAAAGCCCTGAAGCAACAGGAACCTGAACCCACCCAACCACCCGCCAATATTTTTATGTTTTCAGAGGGCTCAGGCTGGTCAATAATATTTAGAATGATTGATTGACTACAATTGGGAGTGATTGAATTGTAATAGGGTTATCGTATTATTAGAGGATTTACAGTAAAACATTATACTGGATTTATTCACATGATTATATTAATATTTACCCACAGACTTCCATGAAACATTGTAGACATCTCATCAGAATAAAACAGACTTTGAACATGTTGAATAATACATTGGGACTCTTCTTAGTGCTGTGCATGCATTCTGTTTTGAGAAATCCAAATGAACTTTATGTCAATGAGACAAATATCATATATGTGATAAATGAAATACACCAAAGTATTAAAGTTTTTGGAAGTATGCAATCATACATCACAAGCAGACAAATTTCATGATTGGTTTCTTCACTGGTCATTGTCTACTCGAATACCTCTAACAAAACCTTGCTTCTCCCAACTTCAACTGCCGTATTGGATAGAAATACTGTGTGTTTGTCTAACAAGGTTCAGAAAGTCCAGATGAATGCATTTGCTTTAGCCAAGTTGACATGGCTTCATTCGTTCCTACACTTAGCCATGAGTCCTCTTCATGAACTTACATGTACACTCCGGGATCACACGGCTCCATGGGTCGTTTGGCTCTATCCGGTAATAAAACAAACCATCCCAATTCTCTGTCTATTAGATTTATCGAGTTTGACAAAGCGTTTGTTTGCCGTGAAGAGCTCATCCGTCTGCAATCAGTCTTCAAACATCAATGGCCAGTTGTACTTCCGCCATTAAATTCGTATGTGTCACGTGATCGGCAACGTAGCGGGGGATCATGTTACCCGTACGAAGATTATGGCGGAAGTACAACCGCAGGCCATTGATGTTTGAAGACTGATTGCAGACGGATGAGCTCTTTGCCATACTCGATAAATCTAATAAACAGAGAGTTGGGATGGGTTGTTTTATTACCGGATAGAGCCGAACGACCCATGGAGCCGTGTGATCCCGGAGTGTACATGTAAGTTCATGAAGAGGACTCATGGCTAAGTGTAGGAACGAACGAAGCCATGTCAACTTGGCTACATTTGCTTGACAGGTAGCAGGTCCGTAGCCAAGGGGGGGGGGGGGTTCTGGGTTCGGGCGAACCCCCCTTTCGGAAATATATTTTTTTCTCATATGAATGCCCTTTTCAAACTGAAGCGAACCCCCTATTTGCCCCTTTTCCCATACAGCGAACCCCATGATGTGCCCTTTTGGAGTGAAGGCAAACCACCCCTCAGTAAATCCTGGCTACGGCCCTGGATAGTCTCTCTAATCTGAGGGGAGTCCAGTGAATATGAATTGCTACTGTTCTTCAGAAATCACTCCAGGGGAGCAAACATTACCCCCAATAATATAAATCATTCTTAATTTACCGACATACATCCAGCGTCCTAAAGTAGGATTGATTACAGAAATCCCGTAACTGCAGAATATTATCTAGGATGAGACAATTTGATTGACCAATATACTTTTAACATGACCAATCCACAAGAGTCAAAATTTCTGTAGAAAAAATGTGAGGATTTTATCAGGATGTCTCCATATCAGAATGATTCGAGTTGGCATTATTTCCACAACAGTGTTGATTATGTATACCACCTGTAGCATTGATTTTGACAAGGCTTGGGGTACAATGTCAGGGGAGTGGGGGGATTTGACTGGGGATGATGAACCAGATGTAGCAGGCTATGAATAAGCTTGGTCTAACACATCAAATCATAACTGAGAGCATGAAGTTGAGGACCACACATATTACCATCTGAAATGAACTCCCTCAAGTCATAACCTTAATGCTGGCTCCATCCACAAAGATTCCAACATGGACCCTGACTCACTGCCTACATGGATCACTTACCGAGATTGGCACATGTAAAGGACAAGGTGTCCAGTATTGAACACTTTACCATACACTCATAATAGTGCGACTCTAGGAGATCAGGCCTTGCATTTTGACAGGGTTGATCAGCCCAGGCCCAGTGAAAAACCCAGTGAGTGCTTCTCACCAGGCCTACTTACCAGCCTGGTAAAAAATTAGTGCTGATAATATAGTTCCAATTGAAATCAGCCCTGCTGCTCGCAAATCTGTCCCATGAATAGCCAATACCAGGCCTATCAAATAAATCAGCCTGGTGTGACTTCTACAATGTAAGGCCGACTGAATATTGTCTGATCCATCATGTCCATGTGTTTTACAAATGGGCGAGCGCATTACATATAACATCCACCTGTTAACTTTGAAGATGCACCAGACTATAGATAATCAAATCTAATAACTTAAGTCTAAGGCAATAGCCCCATTATTCCCAAGGTTTTTCAGGCATGGCTGGCAGTCAGCATTTCCACACTATTGCCCAAGAGATCATCAGCTTTCCTTAGATTGTCTGTCAGTCTGTCCGTGTTAGATGTAAGGGAGATAACCAGCCAGCCCAGTATGGCTAGCACTCCACGCACAGTGTTCAGATTTTTCCACACTAAGAACTCCTGCTCTGCCACCTGAGAAGGAAGGGAAATAACAGTGTGATAGTTGATGAGTATAAAATAAGATTGAGAAAGGAGCAAGGAGCATACAACTCAGAAGAGTATATGGAAATCTCTCAGCAAAATTGGTCGTTTCCCAAGTCACCTTGAGGATGGTGGTTTACAGAACCCAGATGAGCTGATTGTTCCAGCTGGCGATTGTGGTACATGTTCTGTCTATTATTTTAAGTTGACGAATTTAAACTCTTCAAAACTAGGGAAAACTACAGTTGAATTTACTTTAAATTCTGGAATGACAAAGCGGCCAGAGATAAATCTTAGGGTTTATTCCTGAGGAATATTTTAGGATGATTTAATGTAGAAAGACTAATATATGAACGTATAAATTGCAATTGGAAATATGTACTGCTGCATTGGCTATCTGACAGAGAATAGTTTTACAAGACACACATCATATTCACCTGTGTGTCTGCCCAAAGATCTGGGTCAACAAAATATAGGTTTATCCTGTCAGCTTCTGCTGCGATAACAACACTAAACACCAGTGCAAGAAAGTACAGCACCATCGACACAGCTCCAGACTGTAATGTGAAGGCTTCTATCACAAACCGCCTGTTCGGGTTACCAATATCATGCCTACAGTAAATAGAATCAGTAGCAAGTTTATGTAAAAGCATTTTTTATGCGAGAAAAGTTACACAAAAACATAGATAAGCGTTATACATTGAGGCACTGTGGCAGTCTGAATTAATGTCTAGATGAATAACGAGACGAAACTTAAATGGCAGATCCATTTGAGGCTTGCGTGCTGTATTGACTACACACAGTATGTGATGGCTAGTTGAGCTTTAAGTTCAGCTCCCTGGAGAGAAGGCAGGAGAGGGGTCATCCAGGGGTGATAGATGAAAGCTTTCAGAATTATTGTGGGTGGGACAAGGCATGTATACTGTAGGAGATAGGCAAGCCTCAGTGTCTCAGAGATGGTGACAACACCCAGGGTGTAATGGACATGATGGATGTCTTCCACACATGTACATTGATGTCTAGAAAGCGATTCAGGGGCCTCTGGTCAAAACTGTGACAGCATGGAAATACATATAGTTGATTTATTAAATGTGCACAGGACTTTAAGATGAAAATTGCCAACTTCTTGCAATTATGTCAATAGTAAATATTTCATCACATAAAGATTATCAACTGTACCATGGAATTGATAAGGAAGTAACGTCAACTCATGATAATTTCAAAAAAAAAAAAAAATCTTCATCCCATACACTTAAGAGATCTACAACTTCAAAGTATGTTTAGCAAGCCTATAACATTTTAGCCCACTCAGAATGGGAGTAACACTTAAACCAGCCCAGTGAAAAACTTCAACCAACCAAGAGAAAAACTTTAACCTGACAGACAGGCAGCCATTAAAGTATGGGAGCCAAATATAAGCCAAAGTCTGGAGACTCCGGGTGCATGAACTTCTGAGTCTCTGACCCAAGGATTATGCTTTTCATTATTTATTCTATGGTTTCCATGCATTTGTCTATTGACCATCAATAAACCACACTGTGGAGATTGGAATATCGGATTACATTGTACCATATCATCTTGAACACTCTCTCCAAACAACTCAAACAGGTAGAACAGGGGGAGAAACTCTTGTATAGCAAGGCCTGGGGAAGATTTATCTCCCTCAGTGTCACATTGTTGATTATGAGGAGTATAGCATTTTCCTTGTGAGGTCGGATATAGCCCCCAAGAATTTGGTTTGATTTTCATAAGAACAAATAGGGAATTCGTCAGGCAAGTTTTGTGACGTTACAAGCATGTCTAGGCAGTTTCAGAAATTGCCGAATTCAGAAATGTCGTTGAAATTCGGAAACATTTGAGAAAACTTTCACAAATTTTGCAGTGTTTATGTTCTGCCACATAACTGGAATTAAGCGATCAAGACGTCCGCTTAGAGATCAGGCTTTTTTTATACCCATACGTGACAGCTCTTGTTCTCTTGCCTTTCTCAGCGGAGTTCTGAAATTCTATATGTTGGTTTCTCTACATGTGAACAAATGTGTACTTTGTCTTGCCCTGATGCCCATGCTTTAAATATCAGATAGGGACACTGCAGAATTTGGGAACATTGCATATTTTTTCAATGTTTCCATTTCCTAAATTGGCAATGGCTTCCAAATTTGGCAACTGTTCAAGTACGATGTTTCTGAATTCTGCAATTTTTCAAAATAAATGAAGCCCTCTTTCAAACATCTCACAAGCCAAACTGAAACAAAAACACTCCAAATTATCGGATAAACTGCATTATTTCCATCTAACAATTCATAGAGTGGACATGTAGTATAAAACACCACAGAATAAATACAGTATTAATACATATGGTAAGGAGAGAATAATCAAAGTTTTGCTTAGTCCTTTTCGTTCAAGCTGATGGGTGCTCTCGTGTGGAGTTGATAGATCCAGTAACGCTCTCGAGCTTGGCGCGATTTAATGCTGGCTTCGAGATCTGGGTCTGATGTCATTACTTCGATAATGTGGAAGCTAATGTGGTCAGTCGTGTGGCCGGCTGACCAGAAATGAAGTGGTGCTGGGTTTAAACTATGATTCCATGTGTCATTGTAATGTTCTCGGATACGTTCGTGGAAGGTTCTCTTGGTTTCTCCAACGTATTGTT
Source organism: Hanleya hanleyi (assembly GCA_036873755.1). Lineage (NCBI taxonomy): Eukaryota > Metazoa > Mollusca > Polyplacophora > Lepidopleurida > Hanleyidae > Hanleya > Hanleya hanleyi. The sequence continues at coordinate 19,580 of JAVTVY010041108.1, forward strand.
TGGAGCATTTGGTGCATGTGAGTAAATAGATCACATTGCGAGTGCAACAATTGCCAATGAGAT
>JAVTVY010041109.1:0-19569 GCA_036873755.1 Hanleya hanleyi
TCAACACGATCACGGTGGATATAAGAGATGACACGGGACGACCGGTGGCATTCGAACGAGGAAAAGTGGTGCTGACACTTCATTTTCGACAAGCACGTGCTCCCCACTTTGCATAATGAAAGTACCTTACGAGTACGATGCACGCAGCTATGCCGACTATTATGCCCAACAGGCCGGGGGTGGCTTTCCGGTCTTTAGCGGTGCACGCATGCAACGAGGACATGGACTGGGGAACATACTCGGCGGCATTGTGAAAACGTTCCTGCCCTTGGTGACGCGTGGGGTGAAAGCAATCAGCAAACAAGCGGTACGCAGTGGACTGCAAGTGGCCGGTGATGTCTTGGGGGGTACGGCACCCAAAGAAGCCTTGAAACGGCGGGCCAAAGAAGCGGGAGGCGTCTTGGTGGCCAAAGCACAGCGCACCGTAGGGAATAAAAGACCTGCCCCACCGAGACCACGCACCAGTCGACGACCGACCCAGCGACGACGCACATCGAAGATCCGGGATATCTTTTCTTAAACATGTCCTTGATCCACGCCGAGTCCTGCCCCTCCACCAACAGTGAATTTGATTTGTGGACCGTGCCGCCCACACAGACCAGTGCCGAACAAGGATTATTGGTGGAGCATCTCCCGCTGTCCAGCATCAACGCAACAGGGCCCACCGAGTTCACCATCAGTAATGCGGATACAGCCTATGTGGATTTAGCCCATACCTACTTGTATGTGAAAGCCAAGATCGTCAGTGGAGATGGCACCAGAATCGCCGACCAAGCAACAGTGGGCCCGACGAATCTCTGGCTGCACTCGATGTTTCAACAGGTGGATATATTTCTCAGCGACGAACTCATCAGTGACTCGACCAACACGTACCCCTATCTGAGGGAAGCCTGCACATCGAGACACTGTTGTCGTATGGCCGAGAGGCTAAAAATCTCGGCTGACGGCTTGCTTTTTATTCTACAAGGACACGGCCCGGGAAACATGGACACGGCGGACAATGGGGAATATAACAAACGGAGCTTTCACTGCGAACAGTGCCTCGGTGGATATGATCGGTCGACTGCACGCAGACATGTTCATGCAAGACCGATACCTCTTGAACAAGGTTCCCATCAAAATCCGACTGATACAGGCGCCTCCGACCTTCGCCTTGATGGCCACTAACGTAGAGGCGCATGTAGCTGACTATAAGATTGTCATCGAAGACGCAGTCCTGTATGTCCGAAAAGTGAAACCGAATCCGGCCGTTCAATTGGGACACATGAAAGCCTTGGAAACAAAACCAGCCCAGTACCCTATCCGACGTGTACAAACCAAAGTGTTCTCTGTGCCTGCTGGAAATATGGGCGCCAACAAAAAAACCTGTTCCTGGGGGAACTACCCAAGCGATTGATCCTGGCCTGTGTGGAAAATACCAGTTTCAGCGGAGCCTACCCAGAGAATCCGTTTGACTTTCAACATTTCGGCATCAATTTTTGTGGCCCTGCATGTGGATGGACAACAGGTGCCAGCCACGGCCTTAACACCGAACTTTGGGCGCGCGAATTTCATTCGAGCCTATCAGAGCCTGTTTACAGCCACCGGTCAAATCAGCCAGGACGAAGGGAATTTCATCAGTCGGGAGGACTACGGGAACGGATACACGTTGTTCTGTTTCGATTTGACCCCTACCTTAGAGAACGACCATCAGCTGGCCCTCGCCAAGCAAGGCAATTTACGGTTGGAAATCCACTTTCAACGAGCCCTCCGGAACACCGTCAATGTGATCTGCTACGCCGAGTTTGACAACATCATTCAAGTGGACAAGGCGCGCAACGTCCTGTGTGACTTCTCCACCTAACATGGATACAGACCAGATAACCACCGTGCTGGAGAATGGCCCAGAGACACGTAGGGTCTTTCAAGGGGTGTTCGCCCGAGATGTGTTTCCATTAGACCGTATGTATCCGGCTGCTTACGTTCTCAACACGGACCCGATGGATCGACCCGGTGAACACTGGGTGGCCGTGTACTTGACAGAAGAGCAGGGGGGATACTTTGACCCGTACGGTCTGCCACCCCTCCATCCCGATTTAACAGACTTCATGGATCAAGGCACAGAGACGTGGTGTTGGAACAGTCAAACGTTGCAAAGCCTGACCAGTGGCGTGTGCGGACAATAGTGCTTGTTTTACCTGTACCATCGATGCCGGGGAAGACCCTTATCTACTATCGTACAGATGTTTGACGAGTACTCCCAGGCCGAGGACCGCGATGTACTCGTCTATGACTGGGCCGCCCATCATTTCAATGTACAAGCCCCGTTCTGGGCTTGAATTATTTCAATGTACATACGCCCGCTGTTCTGGGCTTAAGTTAATGACAAGCCCCTTGTTCTGGGCTTCAATGTACAAGCCCCTTGTTCTGGGCTTCAGTTAATGACAAGCCCCTTGTTCTGGGCTTCAGTTAATGACAAGCCCCTTGTTCTGGGCTTGAGTTTTCACGTGGTTGTTCTCACGTTGTTGTTGTTCAATGAATAAAAAAATGAGATCTCACCAAAAACCCTGTCTTGTGTGTTTTATTCCTGATGCATTAATGCCCAATGCGGAGATTCAGTCAAACTGAAATCAGTGGTGTAGGATGGGACCAAAATGTAACCCATCAAGTTTAGAATGCAAGAGCACTATAGTAAAAATAGAGAGCCAATGAAATCATCCCACAGACCAAGTACGTGTTTTTGGTCTAGGTTTGGAGCGGGCATTTCATTGAGGTACGTGTATACGGTGAGTGAAGAGACTCGTCCAACACGTATCGATTATGACTATCAGTGCTAGGTAACCCATCAAGGTTAGAATGCAAGAGCACTATACTAAAAATAGAGAGCCAATGAAATCAGCCTACAGACCAAGTACGTGTTTTTTGGTCTAGGTTTGGAGCGGGCATTTCATTGAGGTACGTGTATACGGTGAGTGAAGAGACTCGTCAAACACGTATAGATTATGACTATAAGTTCTATTAGCCAATCAGTGGCCTAGAATGGAGCCAAAGGTAACCCATCCATGTCCAGAAAAACATTACCCGGGTGTACAAGAACCCAGATGTAGGCGCGGACGTCGGCGAAAGCACACCGTGAATACCCCAATTCCATTGGCTGATTGTTCGATCGCTGATTGGTTCTTTTTCTCGACCGCTGATTGGCTCTTTTTCTCGACCGCTGATTGGTCCAAATGGAACTGCCCATCTTTCCCAGGTTCATCTAGAATCCCCTTTTTTTTGTGCTCAAGCTCTGACTATAGCGATACCGCAACATTGTCTCATTGGACATTGGACCGTCTGACCTGGAGGTCACCCTTTGACCTTTTCACCCGCGTCCGCGCGCGCGCGCGCACTACCGGGAATGACGCGCACTTCCGGAGAACGCGCGCGCGCTGCGGCCGGGGCGCTGGGGCGGGAAAACACCCCGGCGGTTGAACATTGCAACTCTTGTATGTTTGGAGGTAGTGTTTAGTGAAAACCCGGAAGTGACGTGACAACCCACGTCACCTGCGTATATACTCCTGTAAAATAGAGCCGATTTTATTTCTTTGGAAGGGACAAGGTGAATTGCGCTTTTATACTACTAAACTGTGATGTAGATTACATCTTACATAGGCCTTAAGGCCGTGATATGCATATGAAGTATTCTGGGGCATGGTCAATACTTTCCAATTTTCCCTTCGTCTACTACTCGCCGATTTTTTTGATTTATTTATTTATTTATTTATTTCCTCGAGAGCTTTAAAATAAGACCTCACTCTACCCCATCGGGCCACTAGTGCTCCAACATGTCCATCCCGTATGGATTGATACATACCAATATCCCAGTATATGAGTGTATATGGGTCTATATGGATCTATATACAAGCCTACGCGGTACTTTCAAATTTTTTTCCATCGTATTCTACATGATCAACCTCATAGCTCATAGTAAAAGCCATAAAAAACCCGATCACCCCTATACCCATTCAGGCTAAATATAGCGGACATGATCTTCGAATTGGTCTAGTCCGAGTTGTCTCCCTTGCACCAAAGCGAATAGATGGCGCTGTGGTTTGAACGACTTTATTATCCGGGGAAATTTTGGTGTTCAGTAGCCATTTTGTTAGCGTTTTGTTAGCGTCCTGCATACGAAGGACGATTTCACTGATCATTGTGTTGTTTTCTGAGCTGGGGAACATTCTCTGTCGCAGTTTATAACGGAACTTTGTTCCTTTCGGTGTCCGCTGAGATGAATAATGTGATCTGCATCATGCATCGCCTGCATGTATACCCGTAGACTGTAATCGAGAGAGTGTGCTGTGTTGTGTTCGAGCGGACGCGTAAATTTGTGTGATATCAGACAGGAAACGTGAAAATTGATATTCTTTCACAGATTTCGAAGTGTAGACAGTTCTGGTGAACTGAACGCAGCCTTTATGTGCAGCGATTGAACGATGATGTAGGCCACCGAACAGGTTTTGTGGAATCAACATTCTGTAACACGCCTCCCTTGACTGGAGGGATTTTATCGGACATCTGCAGTACGGAACGCTATTTTGTTGCATACATTCGCTTATCGTGGCAGTCCGTATAATTTGTCAATTTTTGTGTTTGGTTTCGTGAGAGAGGACGACATTCGTTTTCATAAGTGCAAAACTACCGCTCCCGTACCACAACAGTGAAAGCTGGTGGATGAAATTCTACTCCACGGGAACGAATGAATGGAATATCTTACCAAACTCTCAGGTAGGATGTGGGTTTCAGGGGTTCACCGGGTGTGACAATTTCTTTATAATGATTTGTGATAAAAGCGGGTAAAACCTAATGTCAAAATCTCGTTGAAGGTCACGGAGATGTCGATTTATTGCTGATCAGCTGATTTCCAGGACAGACAGACATTATCTCAGCTCTTTTCTCTTCGAAATTCTTATAATTTTCTCAATACAAATAAATATTTAAATTGACTCTGAGTTTTCTGTTGGCATTATTTCAGCAATATTATGCACTAAAATCTGATGATTCGAAATAAAACTAGGAAATTTTTATGCTTGAACAATGATAACAAAAGCACACTCATATACAGTGAGCATAGCTTGCACTCATTCACCCTTGGCGGCCATGCATATCTTGTACTCATTGACACTTGGCGGCCATTTTGTACCCACCTCCCACCAAATCACACTCGCGGCCATCTTGTACCCACCTCCCACATCTCACTCACACTCGCGGCCATCTTGTACCCACCTCCCACATCTTGCACTGACTGACACTGGCGGCCATCTTGTACCCACCTCCCACAGCCCACTAAAAGTATAAATACGTGTATATTGTGACATTTATTCACCCATACAATCATGAATTCAACAAGACGTGCGCTGTTTACACAGCACCCCGCTAGGGACCCGAGAAATGTCGCTACAGAACACAGAGAGCTGGTTAGCGTTCAGGAAAATGATGGAATGATGGTAACCACCAGTTTTCAAAGGGAATTGGAAAACGAAACAACCATCTTAACACGCAGTACAGAAGAATTAGAACAACTCCGGCGAACTGTCGAAGAAAATGCACAATTGACAAGACTAAGGGATGAACATGACGCAGAAATAAGCACGATGGAAACCATACAAGAACCTGATAATGACTCAACTGATGAGGAACTACAAGATGAACTGCCATGGTTAAATAGTAGACGTGGGCCAACGACAACGCCTGGTGAAATTCCAATGATTTCAACTACCGCCGAAACTCCGCCACAACAATGCTGTGGGTGTGAAGCCGAGATAACTCGCCTGAACAACTTGATTAATGGACTGAAAGAAGACATGATTAAAATGGACGAGGAGATTCACAGACAATACGAACAACTGGATAAAGAGCAGAAAATATCACGCTGTAGCATATGTACAGATGACGAAAGCGAGTTTGCTGTTTTACCATGCGGTCATTTATGCCTATGTGCGGGTTGTTGGGTGACACTGACGTGTGTAGGAGACATGTGCCATTGCACTGAGGCCGGCGAGAACCATCTGAAAATAAAATGTCCAATTTGCCGGAAACATGTAGGAGGGATAAAGAAAATCTACCGTGCATAAAAGTGTGGTGGTGTAACACTAACGGCCCTTTTCAGGGCCAACCATCTTCCCCGGAAGAGGAAACTTCTAAAAGCACAAAAATTAACATCAGACCCCATCATTGTTATCCCCAAAGAAAAAAAAATTCAATTTTTTCAATTTTTTAACAATTAAATATTGAAAAAACGGAAAAAGGGGGATTAGAAGGGGGGGACAAGGGGGAGGGAAGGTTGATGGAATGGCCAAAATTTTTTTTTTTATTTTAAAAACAAGGAAAAAAAGATTAAAATGGAACCCAAAAAAAACTTTTTCATTTTCTATGTTTTTTAACAATTAAATATTGAAAACAAGGCAGGGAAAAAGGGGGGGCGGGGTCGGGAGGAGGGAAGGTTGATGGAACAGCCAATCTAGGGAAGCCCCTAATGGGCCAATGGGGTCGAGTGAGGTATCAAATTGAAGCTTAGGTGAAGGGGCATCTGATGCACTGGGTATGGGATTGAACTATCACCCTTCTGCGCATGCGCGGCAGTGAAGGGGTATAAAAATAGCCTTTTTGGAGCTGGGGATAGCCAAAAAAATTTTTCTGCTAGATATTCATTGGTACGTGATACTTTTGATAAGGTTGAAGGGCTATCTAATGGACTGGGTGGAAGGTTGAATTAGGGTGATTCTGCGCATGCGCGACGGCCTAAAGGTATGAAAATACACGTATTGGAACTAGGGAACAAAAGAATGAACACTAAGCATTTTTTGTAATTTTCGTCTACTATTTTTTATTAACACAAATAGAATGAACGTATTCACAAGGGTATTGAATTTAATACAATTATATCTGAATATTGAATGTTTTAATACAATTATACGCTCTCAAACCACTTCAATGAAGGTGTATGGTAATAAATGTTCTGTTCAACACTTGTTCTCAATAATTCGCCATCAAGACTTGTTTGAATTCATCATCAGCTTTCCGTCCTTGGTGCACGTAAATGTATGTTATAATTTCTTCACGTGGAATTTTGGACAGGCAACCCGCTTCAACTCCCAGGGCAATTTCCGTCTCCGTCACGGCCTCCAGTGCTTCAGTGATCATTGCGTATGAAGGTACTGGAGTGTGCTGTGGAATTTTAGGTCTGATGAGCTGCAAGACTGTATCGATGTACTTGAGGTAAATATAGTGAGACACCTGGTAGACGAGAGCTGAACCAATGGAACTTGCGAGACTCTGTAACTTCCGCCAGGCTGTTAATTTGAAAGTGACACCCTGAGGACAAGGTACGAGCTGTTGCGTATCTAACTGCATACGCCATTTACGAATATGAACGAGCAGCTCATCGTTGTAATAAGCACAGCTCACATAAATGTCGTCACCCACATGAAATTTCGCTTCATCACGCCCGTCGTCGCGAATAACTGCATCGATGGCGTAATCAAGGGTCTGCAGTTTTTGCCAGCTCTCTAAGTTCAGGGCAATATGCTTACCGGGTTTGTCGCCAAAGCCCGCCGCATTCAAATGCAATTCTGCGTCTTTCACACTCACTGTCAAATAAGGTGAGAGCTCCCAAATGTCCTTGTGGGCTGCCTGGTAAGCTTGCTGGATCAGATTATTAATCTCCTGGACAGACAGAGGAAGTTCTACCTCTTGTTTCACAGGCACTTGCTGGGGTACAACTACTGACTCAGGTATAACTAACGGTGTTAGTCGGGGGCGTTTGGGGCGTGAAACGCGTTTGGCAGGTGTAGTACTCGCCTCTGGGGTAGTGTACGCACGTTTGCTAGCTGTAGTACGCTGTTTAGTAGTGGTATCCATTACTAACACATCAGCATCTTGAGTACTATCTTGTATAACGTGGTCATCGTGGGCTTCAAGTAGATCTGCTAGTTCGTCATTTCCCGCCATCCTCAATCCCGCCATGAAGGCTAGACATCCATAGTAGGTAAACTGCGGTACATCATCGATGAGGGCTGTGTTTTGGGCTGAAGTGGTTTTCTCCGCCATGATTTCTTCGGCGCGCTGTTCCAGTAGTATGTTTTCCTTCTGCATAAGGAAATCACATAATTCACCCACATTCCGCATCTCTTCAATCAGACGAACACGGTACTTTGCAAGCCTGACTAAAAATAATGATAATGACGCCATGACTATGGGCTCCAGGCTGGTGAGCAACTGCTACGGTGTAAAAGTATTATTACAAGCGGCTAGGCAGGCAGGAGGACTGGCTGGCTGGCTGGCTGATCAAGTCAGGTCAGGTAAGTCAGATTGAATACACCCTTTCCCTAAAAATCAACTCCTTTTATACATTTTACTACTCGCCGCCATCTTGTACCCACCTCCCACATCATGACACTGGCGGCCATCTTGTACCCACCTCCCACATCTTCCACTGGCGGCCATCTTGTACCCACCTCCCACATGGCGGCCATCTTGTACCCACCTCCCACATGGCGACCATCTTGTACCCACCTCCCACATGGCGGCCATCTTGTACCCACCTCCCACATGGCGGCCATCTTGTACCCACCTCCCACATGGCGGCCATCTTGTACCCACCTCCCACATGGCGGCCACCTTGTACCCACCTCCCACATCTTCCACTCACTGGCGGCCATCTTGTACCCACCTCCCACACATCACGCATGCGCACACCGCCCCAATACCGCCCCATTTTTTTTTCTGCGCACACTTATGACGTCACACAAGGTTCTGCGCATGCGCAGTGAGGCGCTATTTCGCCAATTTAGCCTTTGTATACTACTAATGGTTTGCTCGGAAGCCATATTGCTCATTTGAGAGAACATTATTAACATCAAGAAATTCTAATATCTTACAGACAGCAAGTGTCTCTAGTATTTTGCTGAAGCAAGATAGAACAGATATTGGCCTATAGTTTGAGAGGCAGGATTGATCATCGGATTTGAATACTGGTGTGACTTTAGCCTGTTTAAAGAGATCGGGAACAACGCCGTTAGAGAAAGAGCTATTTATAATATATGAAAGTGGACTAGAAATAAGATCTGAGACCAGTTTAAGTATTGACATACGGATACCATCTAGACCCGGTGCGGCTGATTTAAGGCTCATTATTGTTTCTTTTACGTCATCTGAAGTTACGTGTGGGAATTCAAAATTTTTATTTAAGGGCGAATCTAAATAGTCTGTGAATGCAGATGCTGTAGTCGGTATTTCTGAAGCTATTGTAACATCAGCTTTGCCATCAATTGTGAAAAAAGGTTGGTGTTTTTGGTTTTTTGTTTCTATTCAGGAGTTGGCTCAGCACTCTCCATGTCCCTTTGATATCTTGGTTGCATTCATTAAATTTTCTGTCAAAATAGTGTTTTTTAGATAATCTAATAGCATGATTAAGCTTATTTCTATAAGCTCTGTATTGGACACGAGTGCTGTCATCCTGGGTGATAAGATGCTGCCGATATAGTTTATTTTTTTCATGAATGGATCGTAATATTCCAGGCGTAATCCAAGGCTTAATAATTTTCCTTACTGAATGTTTATAAAGGGAAGCATTCATCATAGACAGATTCGAATTTTGAAAGAAAACTTTGCAAGGGTATATTCGGGTCATGACTAGGATGTATATCAGTCCAGTCAATTTCTTTTATTTTTTGTACAAAGTTATCTTTTTGAGGACCAGTGAATTTACGGTAAGTTATGTTGTTTAAGGAAGGTTTAGGAACAGGCTGTGTATTAAGAAAGTGAAATATCGGGAAGTGGTCAGTGATATCAGTTAAAAATATGCCGGACAACAGATTATCATCATGAAAATTTGTAAAAATATTATCAATGAGTGTCGATGAACGTTCTCTAACACGGGTTGGTTTAGTAATTTGAGGGAAAAAATACTGAGACTTGAGGAGTTCTAAGAATTCCTTACATGGTGTGTGCCGATCCGTTTTAAAGAGATCAATATTGAAGTCGCCCATTAAAATACAATTTTTCTTATCAACATTCGCCTTTTTCAGAACAGGAAGTAAATTCTGATTAAAAGTATTAATATTTTTGTTCGTAGGTCGATAAAACAAACCAACAAGATATTGCTTTTTATCCCAGATTAGTTCTACAAATAAAGCTTCATACTCATCATTCTCGTCACAATGAGAGAGATCATCTCTTATTTTGCATGATGTAATATTTTCGTGAATATAAAAGATCAACCCGCCTCCCCTTTTATTTTTCCTAGAGGATGTAACTGTTTTGTAACCGGGGATATCATATAATTTCTCAGTTGTGGGATTTAACCAGCTTTTCGAAAAGCCTAAGACAGAAAATTTGTGCTTAAGATTATGGATAAATCCTGTGACTTCTGTAAAATGCTTCTTGAGACTTCTAACGTTCAAATGAAAAAAGGAAAGTGTACTATTATTGCTAATGGAGGGCAGAAGATCAGTTTCTTCAATAAAAGAGGTGTCTGTATAATATTTTGACTGGTGAACATTAATATCATTCCAGTGGGCAATTTCCAAATCGTTATCATCTGTGAGAACTTTAGAATGGTCAATATCGTTCAACTCGATCGGATTAAAACATAACTTTTCAATGAATTCAAGATTAATTGGGATATCCAGAAGACAGGATTCAATTGTATGTTCTGGTATATCTGCATCAAAAAAAGGAAGATAGGACGCGAGGTTTGGGTGTAGAACTGCCTCCTCAGTGACATTATTGCTATCCATATTCAAAGGATTCAAGGAATCGACGCGGGAAGTTCCTTTGGGGGTTATGATTAGGGTACCCACGTATTTATTATACCACCCTACTCTAATGAAAATCCCATGTGTATCAACCCGTCCCCGTTGTTCACCGTATCATGCTTCGTGCCTGCTGCGCATAGGCCTACTCGATCTTTCACATGCGCAGTTGGCCGATTATAATCTAGCTCGAATGCCTGGCTCCAGGGATCTATAGTGTTGTGAAACCTCCCTACTAGCTGGTTTTCCATATCATGCTCCACACCGGCCGTACAACCCGATTTGCGCTTTCCATAGTACTCCGCGGACCGTAAGTGACATCAAAAGCCATGCGCGTGCGCAGTTAACATTGGTAAGTCAAAGTTAAAATCAAAAAACGAAAAACGGACAAGTCGAAGCAATTTTGAGAAACCGAAAAGGAAAAACGAAAATTGACGGTCAAATTTTGATTTTTGATTTTGAGAAACCAAAAAACGAAAATTGAACTGTGCAAGGTTACACGGACCTTCGGAGAGTCTATTAACAAACGACTGGTTTTAGTCCTGGTGAATTCGTCCTCCGCCATGGCTGGGCTTTGTCAGACGAACCATGACAAGGGATGATGGACCTTTACGCGGATAGGATGAGTCATACATCAAATCAGCCATGTCGCATTCACCTAGGTCCTATCCACAGATAACAGTTCTCGATGAGATAGAAGAATTGGGAATTAGGGTGGGTGCTCATAGGCCTCAGGATATATAGAGCCACCAGCCTGACTCTACTCCACGAGTGCTTCAATATGACACCCGACACGGCCCATTTGAAACGGATGATCCACCTTGACCCCAAAACGTCCACCCAAACCCCCGTTTTCTACTACTGCTCGACATACGCAAATGACTGCACTTCCAGTATAGCCTACGTTAATCGGACTCTACTCCACGAGTGCTTTAATGTGACACTTCACACGGTCTATTTGAATAAAGGATGGCTCTCCTTGTGACCCGAGCAGACAATCAAGTTCTCTTTTTGTCCCCCGCCGCAACGCGGCCGGGGACTTTAAAATGGTTCTTGCTTCTATGTCTCCGTGTATATCCGTGGATGTCTGTCCAAATACTTCGCAAGCGATAACTTCCAAATGCTTTATCGGATTCTTCCGAAATTTGGCATCTGCATTCTTTGCGACAAGACGTCGGTTGGTATTATGTTTCAGCAAGATCCACCTGAAGGTGGCGCCACTGCCTCTTGTTCCAATCTTCTGTGCTTGTCCGTGGCAACCTCCCCACAGCGCATGCTCCATTTCGCAGGCTCCAATAACATCCCTGCCTCCAATAGCGGAAGTTGACCTTTACTACGTTGCTATGACGTATAGGGGAAACCAACCAACGCACGGTTCAGTTTGAATCCGACCAAACGACTCCTTTAGTGTTGCACATGAGCGAACTACTTTTCATATGCTCTGTCCAGATAAACAGGAAAAATTATCTCCAGATAATTCTTTTTAACGCTAGGTCAACGGAGGTATTATGCAGACTTGAAAAGTAATCAAAATTTTCGTTAAACATCTATTTTACCATATATGATGTCACTTCCGGCGATGTGCGCGAAGGCCCCGAATCCGGTCCAAAAATCTGACTGGTGGCTGGGGTGTTATTAGACCCCCAGCGAGGTGGTTGTGTCCGTGGATGTCCGTGGATGTATGTTCAAATACTTCGCGAGCTATAACTCCTAAATGTTTTGTCGAATTCCTCCGAAATTTGGTATCTGCATGCGACAAGACGTCAGTTGGTATTACGTTTCAGCAAGATCCGCCTGTAGGTGGCGCCACTGGGTCTTGTTCCAATCTTCAGTGAATGTCCGTGGATGTTTGTTCAAATCCTTCGCGAGCGATAACTTTCGAACGATTTGTCGGATTCCTTCAAAATTTGGCAAATGCATTCCTTGCGACAAAACGTCGTTGGTGTTGCGTTTCAGCAAAATCCGCCCGGAGGTGGCGCCACTAGAGTTCATTCCATTATTCCGTGCTTCAAGTGATAACTTAGAAACACTTGGTCGAATGTCTTTGAAATACCCTACCTTTCTGGGTAACATGAGAAACGCTCATCGGATTTTTCTCAAATTTGGCATGCATGTACCATGCCAGGAGATGTTGCTTGGGATCACAGGTGCTTCTATCTACCGTTCCATGTTCCACCCCCAACCCTATACGATAGTATAAGGTTGGGGGTGGAACATAGAACGGCAGATAGAAGCACCTGTGCTTGGGATTGCCTTTCGCTCACTGGCACTCACAGGTGGCGCCACCTGGTGGCAAAATCACAAATTTGTTTCCTGGTATTAACTTGAAAACCGGCCATCGGATTCTTCTTAAATTTGGTATGAATGTACCGTGACAAGATGTCGCTTGATAATGCATTTCATCGACTTGCGCCTAGAGGTGGTGCCACCTGGTCATCTATACGCGGTAAGACTGACCTTGGGATCGTGTGTATCCATTCTCAGCCTACTTTCGGCAACTGCAAGAGGGAATTTCCTGAAATCGATACCACGTGACTTCGTCAGTCAATCAGCTAAAATCTACCGACGTAACCCCAACGTAACCCGCCATTTTCGAGTCATGTGCTGCCCTACTTGTTCAAAATTACAGATCTACAACGCCTCTTGGGTGATAAGAAAGTTATTCATACCTATATCTTTTGTAAGCCCAGGCAATATCTGTTTCCGAAGTGGTATGAAAAGCTGTAATTTATAAGATTTCTCCAGTCTGTTCTCCGCCAGATGGAGACCGAACAGAATCCAGTAAAGTACCGGATATCGCTCCGCGATAATGGAGATACAGGATTCGCAAGCCATCTTATGGATGGCGAAGTGTACGCAAATGCTCCATGTTGAGACTTATTGGCCCCGAATTGATGACGTCACGGGTCACAGTCACATTGAAAGTCATTGGGGTCGTATTGAGTGCGAGATAACTCTTGCTTGTTATGCCTGTGGGTTAGCCGTCAGAGTGGATTATATTACTGTGGTAGCTGATGCTTAGATGTTTAGACATGTACAAGTGTATGCAGGCCTTTACGGTAATCAAATAAATAACTATATAGTGACTCGTTCCCACTATATTGTTGGTTTCCTCATTCGGACCTAGCCATCACAAATTGAACAGTATTGCTAATTGAGTTAGACCTCTCATAGAAACTCGTTGACAGGTTAATCACTCCGCTAGCCTAATATCACATTGTTTCTTAAAGATATAATCAGCCTCAAAATCAACATCTTCGCTAACCCAAGTCTAACACTACACGTGTTGCCTTGGCTGAACGTAACACATTGTCTGATCAAAATACAGGTCTGGTGATGTCATAGCGCTATAAATATTCCGTGGTCCATATTAGGGGAAGTGCAATGTATGACCTCTTTAAAATTCAAATTTGATTGGCTATTCCAAGGGAATTAACATCAATACACCCACCACTTGCCATATTTGGAGATCATACAAGCAGACATCAAAGAAAATCCTAGCTGCACGCTGTTGGCAAGCTCCTATCTTGATTGGCTATATGACATCACGTGCGTTTCCCGGTTTGAACCGTTTACTCTATTCAGTAAGTCAAGGTAAATGACGGAACGTTAATGTAGTATTTAACTTGAAAAATGTGAAGATGCAAAATCAATGGATTTTGTAAACTCTCCCCTGTGCGTTTTTCAGCAGGGAAGATCACTAATTAAACATTATAGGTATCATATTCGATGGTAGTGGGATCGCCATACACAACGAATGCAAGAAGGTCGTGTCAGAGAGCTTTGAAACTCTGCTCGCTTCGATGGGTTTTCTGCTTCGCCATTGAATATGTGTTGTACACGGAGAAAAAAATGACGTCACTGTGTGACAAGGGCATGCCAGTATGGGAATTAGTCGTGCATGCTAACAGGAATGTGCGATTCTGAAATTTGAATTTGATACTTTGCGACAAAGACCAGTTCTACCGAAAATACTTTGTCAACCACAACAACATCTATTTTTCACCAAGATCCCATGTATATCTATGGCAAGGTCAAAGGCTACACAGGAGCATGTTCTGGTGAAACCGCCACTGACCATAATGAAGAACTAACAACATTCCTGAATAAAGTGGAGCAAGCCATGGACAATTCGCTGTTCCCTGCCAATAAAGACAAGGTACTTTCCCTTCTGCTTATATGGCTATGCCCGATCTAGGTGACTAGTAATGGAGGAAGACAACAAAGATGACTACAATGCCATAGTGACCATGTTAAGCTCAAGCTTCACAGGATCTTTACAGAAACACACTAAATCTATATTGTTCAATAACGCTGCCAAGAACCAACAGAGACATTTATTGCCTATGATTCACGTCTGCGCCTTCTTGCTGGAGAGCACTACGATATACTACTCTCGACAAGGACCAGCTTGAACTTATTCTGAAGGATAAATTCTTGAATACCATCGATCATCCAACTCGCCAATGCATTTATCAACAGCTACATACCAGGAGCGTGAACCAACACCTAGTGCCATTCGATGAACTGGTACAAACGGCTCGAACGAAGAATGACATCGACAACTTGATCCCGGGTATTTCCGCGGTTCAGTGAACCAGACCCCAGAGGCCAAGCCAACAAGATCACGGACATAGTTATCGCCCACAATACAGGTAACCAAGAAGGGATCCAAGGCCGCCAGATCGCTATTACCAATATCGTCGGCAGCCATCTTTTTCCCCCAGTAACCAATATGCCCCAGTGAGAGATGAACTACATCGAGATAGTTCTCCAGCACTCCAAAAATTCGTAGCCGCTCGAGATACTACAGGTTTCCTAACAGTGTTCGAGATTCTTTGAGGGAACGCCGCCACTATAGTCCGGCGCGAAGCCCTGATTGTTACAGAAGCGGCCTCTTCACCACAGGCACAGGCGAAATAATCACAGGAAGCCAGAACCTACCAGACGTAGTCTGTTTTATTACCAGGACGACGATACCCCAACAGTCTAGAAATTGGGCATGTTATACACAAACTATCACCGACGACATGACGACATGCCTTGGACTGTGGTACACCCCATTCACCTAACAACTACAACCGTGGCAGACTTCGAAACTGCTACTCGCCAGGTCCTCGTCGGCAGGGTGGAGAGGCCGCTCCTGAAAAGACAGCTCGTTTTGGTGGCTGCTATATTTGTCACTAAGAATATCTTTAGGTGAAGGACTGTGGTCAAAACCCACACCGTCGCTCATACGCCGTCCAAAGTTGGCCAACTTGGCATCAAGAACGTTTCAACCAACGCCATCTAAAAGTCCATATTCGTCTCTGCCATCATCGGAGGACAATGAACCAACTGCCTTCTTAATGGAGGTTCGGACATTTCGATCATCAACGAAAAATTCTACCGGCGACTTGAAACATCTCAACAATTCGATGTGAAACCTGTGAATTTGTCGTTCTTAACTGCCAATATTTTACGCGTGTGGTGAATTTCAAACACAATGTTTTACGCGTGTGGTGCAACATTGGTGAATTTCAACTTGGCCCTGCCCAAGGACTGTATGCAGTCTTCCTAGTTAAGGTAGTAGTTATGGGATGTTTCTTTGTTTATAGAGTTGCTTGAATTTCTCATTAAAAATATCTATGTGAAATTTGGCAACACAATATATCAGCAGCATATAGGTATTCCAATGGGTACTAATTGTGCACCCCTGTTGGCTGACCTGTATCTGTTCTCTTATGAATATGACTATATGCAGGCGCTTTCAAAAAACCGATCCATTCAAAGCCCGTTCCTTCTCATTCACCAAACGCTATATAGACGATCTTCTCGCTGTGGATAATCGCTATATAAATGACGCAGTGAATGATATATATCCACCTTCACTGGATTTGAAGGAAACTACAGACAGCCCTACAGGCACATCATATTTAGATCTATATCTCTATAAAAATGAAGCGGGCATTCTCTCGCGTCGACTTTATGACAAAAGAGATGATTACAATTTCGACATCGTAAACTATCCCTTTCTGGACAGTATTATTCCAGTGGGACCTGCATATGGCGTATACATACCTCGCTTAGTAGCATTTGCTAGATCCTGTGTTAAATGTGACGATTTTAATCAACGTCACAAAACACTGATGCAGAAACTTAAAAAACAGGGCTATTCCACCAAGCGCCTACACTCAAAGTTTCTCAAATTTGGCGATACATATCGCATGCTGATAACAAAATACGAACGTAGCGTGCAAGATCTATGGCGCTACGTTTCGTAACTTGTGTCTAATTCCGCTTAACGCGGGGCTAGGGGCCGTATGAACCCATGTACTTCAAGATCCTCATGGTACTCATATGAACAGTCACAATCAAAGCGTGACTGAGATACACCATTCTTTAGATGACGACTTTACAACGAATATTATGGATTAAGAATACTGATCAGCGATACGGATTTGATATTTTTTGGAACATCATGATGTCTTGCCGGCATCATTGAAAACTGTTGACCGCTTCTCTCTTGCAGGAAACAAGCCTATGTTTATGTATACTATGATTGTCTTTTTGAATTTGGTGCTAATACTGTTATATGGAAAATGGAATAGATCTTTGGATTATGGACGCGGATATTCTCTAATGGACGACGGCTGGATTATGAATGACGGACTAGACGCTTGTAATTTTAACCTGTGTATGCCTGGATTCTGCTGGTGGACGAGTTGGGCCCCTGCACACCCAACACTCATAATGGATACAACTATAAGAAAAAATATGAAGACAGACCCGAGGAACCTTAGTGCAGATTTATCGGCCGAGTCTCTAATAGTTCGAAATGCACTAAGACCTTTTTCAATCCAAATGACAGATATATTTCTGACAGCAAAGCAAGGCCACGACATCAAACCTTGTAATATCGCGCTTGATGATTGTTTAGCACCGAATTCTACATGTAATAATTTCAAAATGTCTAAGTGTGGACATCGTGGATGTCTCACGTGTCCACTCTTTAATACTTCAGCTTCATTTAGTTCCGCGTTAACTGGTAACTCATATTCTGTTAACTCGTATGTTGATCTTAGTTGTTCTACAAACTGTATTTATTTAGTTTCCTGTAAGAAGTGTGGTCAACAGTATGTTGGCAAGACCACCCAAAGACTCCATCTTAGGGTGAACGGTCACAGAAAATCCGTTAGGAAAAAGCAATTGCTTATAGGTCAGCATTTTTCTGGACCCGATCATGGCTGGGATAACTTCAGTATTCAGATCATAGACGTCGTCTATCCATCTACTAAGGATTCCCCCTTTGGATTTGAGAGAAAAATCCGAGAGCGGGAATTATTCTGGATGCTAGAGCTTGGGTCAGTGTTTCCGTTTGGTTTAAATGATAATGTCAGTGGGTTCGGAAATGCTACAAACCGCCGTTCAAATATATCCAACATTACCCAACTATTTAAACCCCATCAACGGAGACATCGCAGCAATGGTTGGCGAAAGTTTAATACATGTAGTTCGATGATTCACGATCATATCACTTTACTTACTTAGTGGGTTTAACTAACACACCCAATAGTATACATAGCTTACGTACAGTTCTGTATGCGTTACCTCTGAGAGCTTTAGATCAAATAGCCAGAGATATACAACAATCTGCGTCTTCAGGAAATATAATACCATCAAAAATCATTAAAGTATGTCAAGATATAGCGTATTTTCAGTTGTATCGTCCAGTGAACATAATCGAAACCTCTCAAGATCGGCTTTTCTTGAAACTCAACTACTTAGATAAAGGACTGGACATCATTAATTTACCTCGAATCCTGAATGATCCAGAGGTACGCAACGCTGTGCCAAACTATTTTAAGTTCACAGAACCTCCTTGCATTTCATATAAGTACACTAAATCAATAGCCACCAAAATATTCAATTACTCCAATGCTGTCCAGGAGTTTGACTGGAACTTATACACGTCAGGAGGCTATAATTGTGATTGTGAATCGTCGAACTTTATCTATACACCATGCAAACATATTGTGACTGGTGACCTTGATGTGGTGAGTGATAAGGATCTGAAATTACTCCTGATGAAAGGACCTAAATATAGAGAGCCAGGAAGAATAAATCTGAAGGCCGACCAGAAGATAGTCCTGTCTGCATTAGAACAGTACGTTATTGATTGGTCTAAGCGACAAAAAGTTGAACCTACAGTACTCGCTGATTGGCTGGACTCACCAAGAGCAAGGTCGTTGAAACAATCCGCCATATTGACAGAAGTACTCTTCCCCAAGTAAAACAAGTACTGAGAAACCTCAATTCGCAAGAAGTTCTAGCAAATCTCCAGAGTAAATTCGTCATAGTCCCAGCAGGCAAAGCTCCGAATAATATAATATTCATATGTAAATATTATTATTACCAGGTGCTGGTTAAAGAATTGAGTGTAGACATATCTTCATCAAATACGTCTACTTACTCCCAAACTGCATTTACTCTGGAAGATTTATTTAACAATCACAAAAAGTTTCTCAGGGAAAGAGGTATTTGTCTTTCAACCAATCATTACGACATACCAAAACTATACTGGACTCCCAAAATGCATAAATCACCATACAAAGATAGATTCATAGCTGGTTCTAGAAGCTGCACCACCAAGCTTCTTTCAACCCTATTGACGAGGGCCCTTCAGGAGGTAAAAGCATTTTTGGAAAGGTATTGCGCCATTATTTCTAAGAACTCTGCCGTTGAATGTATGTGGATATTGAAAAACTCAAAATGTCTTACGGAAGAACTTGATGCTAAAGGTCACATACCGTACAGA
>JAVTVY010041110.1:0-18473 GCA_036873755.1 Hanleya hanleyi
ATAACTGAGCCAGGACAAACTTTACTCCATGATCCCGATCAGCGTGTAGACGAAGCCAGCACTCGATTTGTACGTACTCGTTTGCAGCGTTGATAATGCTGAATGGGATGGCATTATAGATATAAGCTATTAAGAAGACAAGAAGAATTATGATGTAGCAGAACAAGGGCAGTCTATCGTATTATGAAATTAGAGAGTGGCCATTACTACGAAACTGCGGAGGGCCACCTTAAGGGGCAGGATGTTTTGTTTTTACGAAATTAATTATTCACATGTATCGTAATCTCAGAGTGTTTGCGAGTATGGCGGTATACAACACTTGCCAGTTATACATATTATTTTGGGAAATCCGACCGATACCTTTCCCCCTACCCCATCTTTGTTTTGATCACTTTTGCCAATTCTAGCAGGATTTTCGAGAACAAAACTCAAAATTAACCTATTACTTCTTAATAATGGTCATCCATTCGGCAATATGAAGGCCGTGGTTACTTTTCCGCTTTCCAATGATAGCAGAAACGCGGGAAAATGCAAGTAAGCGATGTAACCAGGTCAAATTATTGGTAATTTTGCACTCAATTTTCTCTTAGAAACATGGGAAATACTTCAGAAACTTGAGAAATAATTTGTAAAACCATAATTATATACATCCATTTCATCATTTATGGACTGTAAATGGGTTCTCTTGTAAAGAAAATTTACACTGGCAAATTTATATCATTCTGATAGGACCTCGTTCTGCCATAATATCCACCGAAATCTCAGTCCAGGGGAGATAACTCCTGTATGGAATACAGTATGCAGTAACCTCAATTGTGTACTAATGGACACACTGTGGATTATTTTAATCGAACTCCTGGTCTTCTTTCTACCTGCTTCCGAAAATAGCGCTTCAGGTATAACTAGGCAGTCAAAATTAAACAATCTGGCGTAATGATACATCTCCGCTCCGTAACGGAGTCTACATTAAGATAATGCATGGACTCCACTATTATGCCTTAAGGGTGCACTCCGGAGATTCTTTTATTCGGCATGGAATAGACTATGGGTCCGTTTTTAGGCCACCAGTTGTCGCAAAACCTTCACCCCAAATCACTTATATATATATATTTTCTGAAAGAGCATGATGAAACTATTATTTTAAGATATAACACTGCTATGTTATAGAAAAATTTAACTCGAACATTCTCCTCCATGCTTGCTTCATTTTTCCTAGAAAACCCTTAAAAATGTCGAAAAATGGTCAAATTCGGCTCAATTTCCAGAAAAATCTGTAAGAGCGATTTCAATTAAACTTCTTACTCACGTTCCCTGGTCCGGTATCAACTTAAAAAGGCAAAAAAAAGGGGATATTAACCTATCCGTTTTTTGTCAGATTTTCTTCCCGTAAATGAGTCCCGATTTTTAGTCACACCCAAGGGGCATAACTGAGGCAGGACAAACTTTACTCCATGATCCCGATCAGCGTCTAGACGAAGCCAGCACTCGATTTGTACGTACTCGTTTGCAGCGTTGGTAATGCTGAATAGGATGGCATTATAGATATAAGCTATTAAGAAGACAAGAAGAATTATGATGTAGCAGAACAAGGGCAGTCTATCGTATTATGAAATTAGAGAGGGGCCATTACTACGAAACTGCGGAGGGCCACCATACGATGACCCAGATGGTTACAGGTTGTATTAGAATTTGTGTCTGGTTTGAGACACAAGCATGGCATGTTCATTGGGAATAAATATTCTATGCGACTACAACACAAATAACGGTAAGCCGTTGTCCAATTTTTCCTTGCCGGAGCCATAGAGAGACCAGGCACAGTTGCCTGGCCTGTGCCGTGGGATGTTGGATCAATCATGGTCTTTGTCTACAAATAATTTTTTTCAATAAATTATGAAAATTAACAAATATCTATATATATATTTTTTTAAATTGATTTTTTTCTTTTTTGCTTAGTGTATTTCTTTTCCATCTTTGGCTCAATTAAAGTTATCGCCATATTATGTCAAACCGAGTTACTACAGTTTTTAATTATCAACCCCCGCAGCCTTCCTCTATGACATAGAACAAAAGAGAGTTGGGAATAGAGCCACTCAACACGGTCGTTTCAAACCATTCCCAAGTGCATGGATCAAGCTTCGGAAGATCGTCGCTTTAAATATCTAAATCTTACATTGAGGAGAGCAATTCATTCTCCCTGGCCAAAAACACTTATTTCAGAATTTTATATGCCGGGCTATACAATATGACCAGCGACGATTGGTCGAAATTAACCTCAAAAGTCATCTCCCGCCCACTGGATTATCTGCCCCTGACATACGACCGATGCTTTCTGCCTTCTCCGCAAACCCGTTGTTTTACAACTCCAGTCACCCAGGACGGGAGAGTCGACCAATGAAATTCCAGACTGGTTATAGGGCTAAAAATAGCGAGCAAAACAATAGCCAAGTTGACATGGCTTCGTTCGTTCCTACACTCAGCCATGAGTCCTCTTCATGGACTTACATGTACACTCCGGGATCACATGGCTCCATGGGTCGTTCGGCTCTATCCGGCAATAAAACAACCCATCCCAACTCTCTGTCTATTAGATTTATCGAGTTCGGCAAAGAGTTTGTTTGCCATGAAGAGCTCATCCGTCTGCAATCAGTCTTCAAACATCAACAGCCGGTTGTATTTCTCCTCCATTAAATTCCATCTTAGCTTGCTAAGGGCATTTCACGTTCCACTTAACACTACCCTTAGCTCAATGGCTTCGTTCTCCGTGTATTTCGCCCCATGTCAGCTTCCAGAACCATCAAGTCACATGTCCGCTCTATTTAAACGAGCCAATGAAATTATCCGAATTCAAATAGTTTGACCTGGGAATCTCAGATGTGAGACATGTCGATTGCTCGAGGTGCAAGACTGTGGGAGACCAAACCGAAGTTGTGCGAATTAGCTATTTTATTTCTCACTCTAATGGAGCATGCTTCTTTGTTTTTCTTAAGAAAAATCATATTACAAACGGCCTAACATATTAGAAAAAAATAAAATCGGCGGCAGTTCACAGGAAAATGATATGATTTTTATTTTGTGATGGGGGCACTTCGAGGCCCACCAAGAGATCATTTCAATCGATCGCTTTCTGGAGGTGTGTCTTCATTTTATGAATGTGATTGCGCCGATGTCGGGTCTCACGGGACCAATCGCATGTGACCATTTGGGAAACGCCCTATTACACTCAGATATCACCCGTTACCGCATGGCTATGAGCATAAGTTTCTACGTATGATCGTGCCATGCGTTCGGATGATGTTAAATTTGTACGTGTCACGTGATCTGCAATGTATCAGGGATCACGTGACCCGTACGAAGATAATGGCGGAACTACAACCGGGCATTGATGTTTGAAGACTGAGTAGTGGCAGGAAATTTATTCAAACACTGATAGAAGTGGCGGGAAATTTATTGTCGACCGTCATTGTCGACCAGGACTAATGTTTCCCTTCGGACTCCAACACTGCGAGAGTTGTGGTGGTAAATTTATTCAAACACTGCGCGAGTGGGGGAGGGAAAGGTATTGTCAACCATCATTGTCGACCAGAACCAAGGTTTCTCTAAAGACTAGAACACAGAGAGTAATTGTGGGTAATTTACTTGTGACCTACATTGTTGGCCAGGATCAGTGTTTTCCTTCGGTCTCAAACACTGCAAGATTAGTGGCTGGAAATTTGTTAAAATCTTGCGTGAGTAGCGGCGGGAAATTTATTGTCGACTGTCATTGTCATCCTTAGGACCAAGGTTTTCCTTCCTACTAAAACACTGCAAGAGTAAGGGCACGAAATTTATTGTTGACTGTCATTGTAGACCAGGACCAATGTTATCCTTCGGACTCGGACTCAAACACTGTGAACGTGAGAGTAATGGCGGTAAATTTATTCAAACACTGCGAGAGAGGTGGCGGGAAATTTATTGTCGACCGTCATTGTCGACCAGGACTAATGTTTTCCTTCGGACTCGGACTCAAACACTGTGAACGTGAGAGTAATGGCGGTAAATTTATTCAAACACTGCGAGAGAAGTGGCGGGAAATTTATTGTCGACCGTCATTGTCGACCAGGACTAATGTTTTCCTTTGGACTCCAACACTGCGAGAGTAGTGGCAGTAAATTTATTCAAACACTGCGAGAGTAGGGGCGGGAAATTTATTGTAACCGTCATTGTCGGCCAGAACCAAGGTTTTTCTTCGGACTAGAGCACTGAGAGTAGTGGCGGGTAATTTATTTTTGACCTACAGTACACCCAAGAATTAAACTGGTCAAATTCGCGAAGGATAGCCGTAAAATGTCGCGAACCGTTCGCGAACGATTCGCCAGTACCTCTCGCCATACCTTTCGCGAGAAAATGTCAGAATTGAACCTTTCGCGAAAGGAATACGCGAACGATGTTTGAGGAAATACATGTCGTAAAATGTTTATATTCTTGTCTGTCCACTATTTATTTTTCATTTGCTCGTGTGTTTTGTTTTTAATGGCATTAATTAGGTCCATAAACCTTATTTTGCGAATGAATTGCAACTATAAAATCACGACGACGTAGGCCTACCGGTTTTCTTCGTCAGTCCATGAGCAAACCGTTATTCACCCAAAATCGAGATCGTAAAATCGGGAGCTGTATCACCGTTTTCATCTAGTCAAAAAGTCGCAAAATCTGTCCCTTATTTGAGTTCATTGTGCTGTACGGCTTGTTTTTGTAACTGAAATCTTTCACATCCAAATGAACTTCGCAGAGCATATAAAACATGGCGTCAGCCAGCCGTTCATAAGAGGCGTGTCTAGTTGCTATGAAGAGGGGAAACAACTCTGAGCAGACATTAAAAAAAAATGTTATTGCTTCATTGGCGGAACAGGGGTTATTCTTGATAAAAAAAAATCATCTACTCAGTTTCCAAATTCAACAGAACTAACTCAGTTCTTTCAGCACGCCCGAATGTCTGCAAAAAGTAATTTTTTGACAGTTTTCATCCCATGAATTAAAAAACTCATTTTTTTTAAGTGTTCATCACATGAAGAAAAAACTCATTATTTTAAAGTTTTCATCTCTAACGGGATGCATTTATAAATATTGCGGTGGCAGAGAGCGGCATTTTGTTTTCAAGATAATTATTCAAATCAACGAGATACGATATAATTCTAGAGGAAAATTGGTGTGATTAATAAAAAGTGGTTTAGGCATTTTTTTCTTCTTTTTTTTCTAAGACTTGAATTTGAAATTCCCCCGACACAATTTGAAATGAAAGTGTTAAATTTTCCTTGAATTGCATTTTACTGCAGAAAATGTATCCTACAAGAATTAAATTTGCAATTTCCGAAAACGTTGTACATGCAAGGAAACCAAACGGCTGTAAATTCAAGACGGACATAATAAATAGACAACCCGATCATGATTGATTGCCGCTCTCGTCATGCACACGTGAAACTTCTTTATTCAGACAATTTGTACGTTTAGTTTTGATGTATTTTCAATCCTTGGTATAGCTGGACATTTCACCTTTTATTTCGTGTTGAAACTAAACGGTACGGGATGTAGCCGAATGATGACGGCTGACTGCTGGCACACGTCTCTCTGCTGCGCAGTTCTGTCGGGCTTTGTAGCTGTCATCCCTCGTGGTCGTTTGGAAACTTCCACCCCGTGACCCGTTTGTATTAATCGCAAACCCATACTTTCTAGCATAAAGAAATGCATTGCATGGTTCCCGACGAATCGAGTTGGAAGCGTTCACTAAAACTAGGGAAGTAAGGCACAAAACTTTTAGCTGTGCCGTATTCGATACGCACATGGCCTTTTCACAACAACAACGACGACAACGTGAGTGGAGATTTTCTTTTGCTTCGTAGACTGTATTTTCTGCCCCGTTCCTGAAACTCAATTTTGTTGCAGGAAATTCTTGCTGGGTGAAATCGAGAATAGTCGTCCTAAAACATACCCCGCATAAGAAGATCCAAGCTCCCGCATTTGTTGTCATCTTGTCTTGTCAAATACGCATCGCTTTACGTCAGTTACGATCGTGACCTATCTTTCGCGAAAGGTATTTACCTTTCGCGAAAGCTTTGAAATAAATATGAAATCATCGTAAGTTATTATCAACCTTTCGCACATGCTTTCGCGAACGTTTCGCGAATGTTTCGCGAAAGATGAACCCAACGTTTCGCGAACAGTGACCAGTTTAATTCTTGGGCGTACTGTACTTTGTTGGCCAGGACCAGTGTTTCCTTCGGTCTCAAACACTGCGAGAGTAGTGGCGGGAAATTGTTTTCAACCCTGAATGAGGAGTGGCGGGAAATTTATTGTCGACCGTCATTGTCATCCAGGACCAAGGCTTTTCTTCCAAATAAACACTGCAAGAGTAAGGGCAAGAAATTTATTGTCGACCGTCATTGTTGACCAGGACCAATGTTTTTCTTCGGACACAAACACTGTGAGAGTAATGGCGGGAAATTTATTAAAACACTGTGAGAGAGGTGGCGGGAAGTTTATTGTCAACCGTCATTGTCGACCAGGACTAATGTTTTCCTTCGGACATCAACACTGAAAGAGTAGTGGCGGTAAATTTATTCAAACACTGCGAGAGTTACGAGGGGCGGGAAATTTATTGTCGACCATCATTGTCGAACAGAACCAAGGTTTTTCTTCAGATTAGAGCACTGGGAGTAGTGGCGGGTAATTTATTTGTGACCTACATTGTTGGCCAGGACCACTGCGAGAATAGTGGTGGGAAATGTTTTTAAACACTGCGAGAGTAGGGGCAGGAAATTTATTGTCGACCGTCATTGTCGACCAGGACCAATGTTTTTCTTTGGACTCAAACTCTGTGAGAGTAGTGGTGGAAAATTTATTCAAACATCGCGAGAGAAGTGGCGGGAAATTTATTGTCGACTGTCATTGTCAACCAGGACCAATGTTTTATTTCGGACTTATGTACTGCGCGAGTAGGGGCAAGAACCAAAGTTTTCCTTCGGACTAGAAAACACAGAGAGTGAGGGCAAGAAATTTATCGTCGACCGTCATTGTCGACCAGGACCAAGGTTTTCTACTCGCACTCAAACACTGCGAGAGAAAGGGAGGGAAATTTATTGTCTATCGTCATTGTCAACCAGAACCAAGGTTTTCTGCTCTGACTTAAACACTGCGAGAGTAAAGGCGGGAAATTTATTCAAACACTGCGAGAGAAGTGGCGGGAAATTTATTGTCGACCGTCCTTGTCAACCAGGACCAATGTTTTCTGCTCGGACTCAAACACTGCGAGAGTAAGGGCGGGAAATTTATTGTCGACCGTCATTGTCATCCACGCCCAATGTTTTCTGCTCGGACTCAAACGCTGCGAGAGAAGGGGCAAGAAATTTATTGTCGACCGTCATTGTCGACCAGGGCCATTAGGTTTTTTCCTCTGACTCCAACAATGCGAGAGCAAAGGCGGAAAATTTATTCCAACACTGCGAGAGAAGTGGCGGGAAATTTATTAACACTGCGAGAATGAGGGCAAGAAATTTATTGTCGACCGTCATTGTCGACCAGGACCAAGGTTTTCTACTCGCACTCAAACACAGTGAGAGTAGGGGCAAGAAATTTATTGTCGACCGTCATTGTCGACCAGGACCAATGTTTTTCTTCGGACTCAAACACTGCGAGAGTAGTGGCGAAAAATTTATTCAAACACTGCGAGAGAAGTGGCGGGAAATTTATTGTCGACCGTCATTTTCAACCAGGACCAAGGTTTTCCTTCACACTCAAACACTGCGAGAGCAGAGGCAAGAAAGTTATTGTCACCCAGGTCCATGTTTTTATTCGGACGAAAACAGGAGCAAATTATATTTCAGATTTGTTATAGTATTTCATTGGGTGAGACCTAGCTTCCAGTTTTGGGAACTGGGGGCATGGAGGATCCCCCTTAATATAAGGTATAGTGTTTGTGACACGGATTGAACCCCGATTAAACCAAAGAATAGCAGAGACAGTGTTAACTTTCGAACTGTATTCTATACTCGCCACAACCGCCTCGTGGTCACACGGGAGCATACAATAGTATCACTTATACATGAAGTAGACAAGGACTTTAGTACAACCACAATAAGGGTATGGGAATACATATAAAGTAGGGAAAATACACTTCTCTATCTGAGTTATTGACATGTTTACAGGTCAGCATTTTAGTAAAAGGGGGTGAGCCGGGGACGGAATTGTAGGCTAATTATTTCGAGAAAGCCGGTCAGCATGGATCATGGAGTGTATATATAAAGGACAGAGTCGATAGTCGTACTTCATCACTGGATGGCTATTAGGACAGGAGATAATGCATGCACACACATGCAACAATGAGTAAATCTCTTATGGTAGTCCCATGGCCTTTTTACTGACCTGTAAGACGGGGCGAAGCTCTTACGATAAAGATAGAACTGACCAAGCCTCAGTGAATCCATATGGCTTCTTTTGATCTTGATATGGTGCGGGTACTTGTGTAATCAGATAGTCCTAAACCAGGTACAGTTCAGTCCAGGTAAATCATAAATCCTCGCAGAGGGTTTTCCTGGACAATTTTGGTGATTCGAATGAGTTCTAGAGTCGTTGCCTCTGTTATACAAGCTGGAGCATTTCATCCCCCGCGGTTGTTTTGAATTAGTACATCGTTATCCCAAGTTTGTGGTTTTTCTTTTGACTATCGATGTCGATGTCAGCCTGACCTGACATCAAAGTAGTTATGCTAGCGATGAAATTCGAACCTGTCGAATCTCACACCGCGCAGTGGATTGGCGTTCGCTGATTGGTTTGATTTACAGGAAACCACTTCATCTATTTATATCCAGAACTACAACAAGTGAGCAACTAACCAAGCCAGTGTATCGATCCTAACAGATCGATCGATACACTGGCTCGTGAAGATGGCACAGATAGAACCAGCGGTGTGAGGGTGTCTGTCTAAGCAGACCCCTGTAAACTCAGTATGATCTCAGTAGAAATTAAACACAGATTAACACAGATAATCCCCACCAATATATCAGTCAATACTCGATCACCTCACTGGGGAATAATACCCACTCACCAGTCAGATTTACGGATAGGATTCCCACCAGAATAGCACAACGTCGGAAGTGACATCATAACATATTAAAAGCGTTATTTGTCGAACTATCCAATCACTTTTCAATTTAATGTTTATATTGATGTTGTGGTGGTGGTGGTGGTGGGGGTGGGGGTGTGACCGTTCGGATGTACACATAAAATGTGCGGGGTGCGCCCGCCATTGTGCATCTTGGCCAGGTTGTAAATGTTAACATCCGCTATTGAGGGCAAGGAAATATTAGAACGAACCTGTGAAACGGAATCATTTGATGATATCAGCAAATCAATTGCTGATATCAACAAATGATTTAGTGCTATCAGAAAATCATTTCCTGATATCAACAGCTAAAGAGTGTTTACTGATATCATCAAATGATTTGTTGATATCAGCAAATAGTTTATTGATATCGGCAAATCCTTTAAAGATAGCATCAAATAATTTGATGATATCATTAAATGATTTGATGATATCTCTAAATATTTGATGATATCATTAAATATTGGCTGATATCAGCTAATGTATTAAATGCGCTATTTATCCAACAAAATCATCCTTTTCAATTTGAAAAAGCACACTAGGTTTTCTCTCCGTAAACATAGTGACGCCAGCCCAGAACCATGATAAACTATTCGTCCTATCAATATTCGTCGTGCCAATAGTTAATTGTTGGCGAAAAACGGTTTTGGTTCTGAATCGGCTTCATATGTTTGCAGAGAGAAGAAGCATTTGCGTACACTTCGACATCTATAAGATGGGTTGCGAATCGTGCGTCTCCATTATCGCGGAGCGATACTGTACCGTATACTGTTCGGTCTTCATCCGGCTGAGTACAGACTCGAGAAATCTGATAAATTACAGGCGTTTCATGCCACATCTGAGACATATATTGTCTGGGATTACAAAAGATACAGATATGAATAACTTCCAAATCATCCAAGGGATCTTGTAGATCTGTAATTTTGAAGAAGTCGGACAACACATGACTCGATAATCGCGGTTTACGTTGGGGTTACCTCGAGTTTATCTGACTGGCTGAAGATATCACGCGGTGTTGATTTCAGGGGATTTCCCCTTGTAGTTGCCGAAAGTAGGCTGAAAATGGATACGCACGATCCCAGCACCATTCTTACCGCGTATAGATGATCCCGATGGTCACAAATTGAGAGAAGAAGGTGCTGTTTTCATCTCAAAACGGACTATTTTGCAAAAAAAAGCAAGGGCTTGAAAATTACTGAAAATTAACTGAATTCTTTTTTCGCACGTGATATTTCATTTTGGCACTCCAAACCGCACCCCATGAGGCAAAAATCTCACCAAAAAACCGCGCCAGATCCTTTACTTTAGTATGTATACGACGTTCCCTTGTACAACCATGGGCATTTAATAAAGAGTCTCAAAGCGCTTTTCATCAGGCAAAACCAAATCATCATTCTTGATAACTTACCCTGACGGTTCACTTCCGGGTTCTATAATTGACATTCTGTGCTTTCAATAGTGGGGACTACCACCAGGAAAAACGCAATGCGCAAGGGAAGCTTCTTTGGTGCATTGATCTGCAAGAAACTTGGCATGGTTTAATACTTGATGATATATTCTACGAGATTAGAAGCCGATATCATATACATGTAGCTGAAAGATCGAGTGACATATTTTCCCCTTGGGCAAAGAAAGAAAAAATGATCGAACCGAAAGCCCGATTAATCAATTGTGTTGTTCATGACACGGATACCCTTAGATTTATAAGTTCGTCTGGAGATAAACATATTACATGGTTTTAAGGTGAAAATTTAATAAAAATCGGCCGCTCTGCGGTTCTCGTGGGAAATGCCAACTCGGAGTAACTCCATTATATTTGACCTCATACATGGAAAATCAATTATATCCAAGAGCATCGGCACCTGCTTACTGGAGAATGTCTCCTTTATGGCCCGGTCTTCTGAGTATTCCGGTTTCCCAGGAATTGGAATAAACGGACAATATGTTTGACACATTCATCATTGGATACTATTCGACGTTAAACCAAAGCTTGCTCAGAAATCTATATGACAATATCGGATGAAATCTAAGGTTCTGTCTGACCCAAATCTGATAACGAGCAATACCTCAGGTTTCCCGCTAGACTGCTTTCGCGCCATGTCAGGATATTCCAACATTTCAGCTCACAATCGGCGAAGATTCAGTCTTAATAAATTAATATCTATCAATGCTCCCCAATCGTATATATCGCACAAGCGACATATCCAAACAGGGGAGCAGATAGGATATAATTTTAATTAGACTGGTCGAAAATTTTGATCCCAAGCGATTTATCTTCGTTACCCACACATAAGTAATATTGTGACTGATATTTTTGACTTTGTTAGCTCGCGCCGCTGAAGTGACAAAAGCAGTGAGGAGCAGCATGCATACGCCCTGACAAGTGACATTTTTGTATCTTCGCTAATTGCATACGTTCGAGAGTGATTATGGAAAGAAAGAGAACATATTTCGTTGATTACCTGTGCATGTGTATGGTGGAGAAACATCCTGCGGTCTCTCCTGTGGTGAATTATATGGTGTGCTGGGATGGAGATTAGCTAAGCTGGAGTGACCGCACAATATTGTCCCCTACTTGGAAGATATACTGTATAGTTGAAACTGGCGAATGGATGTTGAAGTGGACGTGTATTGTAACTGGTCAGCTGTAGTCCTCCTAATTGTGCTTATATAAAATGTTCCAACGCCAGCTATGTTGATATGTTGGACGATATGGTATGATGGTGTTGTCCACGGGAATTGCCCTGGGTAAAGCAAACTCATACGAGTATTTGTCAAACCTCCTATGTCCATGATGACCAAACATAAAAATACGGTACACAAACTTGAAAATGGCAGTTACGACGATGGATGCCATTCATACATGGTTGCCGTTAATATGGCAGCTGCTGCGGTCACTAGTATATCAAATTATTAACCTGATCGACAAGGGCAAGAAGACAAGAATAGGAAAAATTAAAGGACAAAAATAGTCGACGACATTCACCGGGTGATTCGCTTGAGAAAAAGACAATGCCTAATATACGAGTCGGTTATAGGTATTAGGCTTTAAGTTTTTTTTTTAACAAAAAGATGTATTTTGAATTCCAACTCCGAGAGAGATATCTTCTACTTAGATGAAACCTTTGGTGTACTTTTCCGGTTAAAAACCCTTTTAGTTTCCGCCTGCGTCCCAGACGGGGGTAAAATACTTTTAGGGATAGCCACGAATGAGTGGACCAATTTATGAATTAAATAGATCAATTTTGTAAAAAAAAAACTATGAAAATATTCATATATATATATCCTTGACTTGCACAATAATTGAAGTTTATCCTCACACAATACTCTCTGCCCAGATATATAGCAGTGGCAGGTGTATTGCCTCGTAGCTTCCCGCATGATTTCTGGTTCGTTCTCCTGGTCTCTTTTCCTAGCATTTTCTTCAGCATTGACCGGTTTCTGACTATTGATAATTGGTGTATACATGTATGTTGAATACAGAAATGACCATTATAATCTTACATTTATGATAATGTTGGCAACTTACGTGGAAATCCAAGGTTGAAGAGATAGAAAAGCGACGAATGAAGTCCGAGATTGACTTTTAATATATTACTCAGATAAAAGAATGATCTCCTTTAGGCACCTCAACAGAGACAATGGACAATGACAAATATACATGCATTTGTATTGGAGTGATCAAGGATTGAATGTGTTCCTGAGTCCCTCGTTACAGGAATATGATTGTTAAAAACGTCGTTGGATGAGAGAATTGATATGATAATTAACTGTGGTTTAGGCATTTTTCTCTAATCCATAGTTGCTTGAATCTCAAATTCACCGACAGAATTTGAAACGAAGAAGTAAGTTACATTTTCCTTGAAATACGTTTTATTGGGAAATAATTATTCTACGAAACTATAAGTTTGAAATCTTATCACTAGTTATCTATTCAAGCCAGTAAAAGGAGGTGTTCGGTTTGACCGAATTTTTTTCCTCAGTGTGTTGCGTTTATAAACTGAAAAAAAATTGTGCTCTTGTTTACTTGTAAAGTTATCAGTTTGAGAGCGAAAATGCTGAATCTCCGTATTCTGTATTTTCACCAAGAAAAGATAAGTCAAAAAAAGTTTTGGTGATATATATTCTTGGAGGGAATTCCCTTTATATGTAAATTATGACACCTCTAACCAAAACGAGTCAAACATATCTAAATTTGGTAGGGTTGACCATATATCATATTGAAAAGTCGCTTTGGTTAAAGGTGTCATATTTTCATAATATATAGAAATATGTCAGAATGCTTCAGTGTAATATCAAGGCCTGTTAGGCCAATAACGGGAAATTCCTGGTTCACAGCAGTTACTGTTATTCTTCAATGTGTCAATACTTCATTACAATATGACTATACTGATACTCATTTCTTCATTGCCGCTAATGCAAGATTGCTGCATTGTAACTAAAACATTATCTCTTTTATTCAGGAAATGACCCTGAACAGGAGGTGACGCTTTGCTTTCCCAAGCGATTATGCTCGTGCCAATGTTTTATTTTGTGGTTACTTCCTTATCTATTGTTACATCCGTCCTGAAGTTTTGGCAGAAATTTGAAAATTTCGGGTCCGTTGATATAATAATTTTACTGATCATTGTTGGTAAATAGATGGTTCATTCATAAGAATATATATGGTGACTGTTTGAAAATGAAATTGTAATTAGACCGGCCTCGACTGGCTGACAAGGAGTTGGGAATACCTGAGCATTACATCACAATATACCGGCCCGCTCTGAGTGAGACAATAGACCAACGGCGAGTGACAGGAGGGAAAAATACCTATCTTGTTTAATTCCATGAACGGTGGATGTGCAAGAAAATGAAAGGCCATAATCGAGAACCGCCATAACACCAAGTCTACTCGTACTACATGGGTTGCTACATGTATGTGAACAAATCTGAAACCGTACATGCAAAAAGAATCTAAATTATAAGACTTCCGCTCGACTTACTGATTGGCCCAAATAATCAAAATGTTGCTAAAAATATGTAACCTAGTGAGCCGACAGGGTGGAGGTCAGCGTCAGTTAAAAAGGCAGCAGAACTTCAGAAGCTCTAATTGAGCTACACTTATTCGTATTCGAAACTTTCCAAGCCGATGTCAGTGCCCTACAGACCGGATATAATACAAATTACGCTCATTTGAAGCATAATAATCTCCTCGTGACAATAATTCCGATAGAAGTATATCATTAACCATCGGCGATAACGGCTTCAGGCTGCATGGGAGGAATGTATTCGGCGAATGGTTGCACACAACGGCCAGGAATCGGTGATAGCAAAAATAATGTTGAAATGTCAAAGGGTAGTTTAGTGAACCAGGGTACGAGGTCTCGTTGCTTCTGAGTTTTGCTACCACATCTGCAGATATTCAATTCCAATCTCAACAGTAAATTTCATACCAGCTCCTTGAGCGCATCATATCCGATATCCACGAATATTTTAATCTTGTCGGTTCGTGCCAATTCGCCTCTAGAGGGCCTCTTTAAAACTGTCGTACGAATCCCTTACGCATGCCGTAGGTTCCTTGTATGACAGCCATAAGCATTTAATAACAATCATCAAGAATGAGTACGCATGCAGTACGATTCAATGAAGAACGCCCTACTCATCAACACGACAGTCCGCGAACCCACAATGCTCGATAATCTGCTACGAATAAGTACGTATGCAGTACGATGTTAGTACGAATGCAGTATCGTAGTATGATCGTGCAAGAAGCGTAGAATGCGTCCAACAGTCGTACAATGCGTACGGCATTCTTGCTGATTTGTGACCGAAAGAACTACTACGACTACCCACGAATATTCACGATAGGCGGAGAATGTATGCGAGAACGCAGTAGGATGGTGCCAAGAATGCCATACGTATACCATTTAATCGTACTTGGCCGGCGAATGTTTTGAACATTTCAAAACTTTCGTACTCCCTCCGAGAATAGGCAAGAACGGTCACGATCTGCGACGAACCCCGCAAGATGCCTGTACTAATTGCCAAGAATGACCACGATTTTCCAGTTCGCGGTGATTCGCCTACCCAATTCTTGGCAGTATGCCGGGGGCTTAAACAATTTCCTCGTTCACAATACTAGCACTAAGATCCAAAGCAAATTGCTGTCGCGTTCACAATACTAGCACTAAGATCCAAAGCAAATTCCTGTCGCGTTCACAATACTAGCACTAAGATCCAAAGCAAATTCCTGTCGCGTTCACAATATTAGCACTAAGATCCAAAGCAAATTCCTGCTGCGTTCAGTATATTAGCACTAAGATCCAAAGCAAATTCCTGCCGCGTTCACAATATTAGCACTAAGATTTAAAGTAAATTCCTGCAAGAGGGTAGCTTTCAACGATGTCGATAAGACCGGTTCGTGTAGGCAAATCTGTATCACTGATCGTCCATTAAATAATTTCCGCGTCCATAATCCAAGACTTAATTCATATAACAACATTAGCTCCAAATAAAAAAAAATCATAGTATACATAAACATAGGCTAGTTTCCTATAAGAGATAATCGGGCAACTGTTTTCAATGATACCGGCAACGAAATCCCCATAACTGATTAGTAATCTTAATCCCTATTATATTTTCGTTGTAAACTCGATATCTAGATAATACAATATCTCAGTCACGCTTTCATTGTGATGGTTCGTATGAATATGTGCTATATTCTTGTGCAGGTGACTGTAGCTTGGGAGATGCACACGCCACGTCTGCAACTGTACTATATCAACGCATTGTAGTTGCCATCGAAATTAGAAAATGACAGGATTTGGATATACGTTTGCTCGTTTTGAGCATACGCCTTTCCTGGGCATTCACATCTCGAATAAATAACATGGGGTGTTTTACGAGAATTTGGCCCCAGGAAGTGCTGCTTGTGTGCCAAAATGGAATATGACGTATGACACCAATTATTCGATTGACATCATGTACATGTATAATGTTTTGATATATGCCCAGATGAGTTATACGGTAATAGGTCTTATGTTTTCCAAATAAGCCGCCATGAACTAGGGCATTTGTAAAAAAAAAAAAAAAATACTGATTTCAATGTAAAATCCCAGATTTCTCAGTGCAAACATAGGAAGTTCGACTAGAAAGAGAACAATTAGATAGATAGTTGTGTACCAAAGCTGGCTTCTGGTGTTTGGTCAATCTTCATTTGTTTACAGAGAAAAATATAAGAAATTTTCATCCTCTTGTACAAAAATACACTAGTTTGCAGCCTTGTTACTTGTATTTTTAATGACTGCTTCAAAATGTTGTTCTCTAGGTCTCTTTTCTGGGAGTAATTCAACCGTTCCTTAAGGTTGAATTACCCAAATCCCTGCTTAAACACATCGTGTCAGGAAGGAACTGATTATGAGTATTTCCATCATTCCAGTCTATGGTTTAACATCAGCTTAAATTTTAATGACAGAGATGGTTTGATGACAATCGTGAGCTCTCTTGTATATAAGCCGCGATGTTTGGTGACCTGTGGTTATTTGGGAAACATTCAGAAATTTAATTTGTACAGGGACATAACAGTGCAAATGGATTTTTTACATAGTTTCGGACATATTTTCTTGTATGTAGAATCATTAGCCTTGCTGGTCTGCTTATTGCATATTAGATTAATCCTTAGTTGACAAGTCTCAATCATTCCTCCAATATTTTGTCACCTATTTTGGTTGTTCTTGATATGCGTCCATGATTCTGCCAGTGATTTCTGTGCGGCTTTGCCCATACGCAGAGGTACAATGACAAAAGAATCCTTCATGGGATTACAAGTGCAATGAACTTATATCATATTTACCAGTTTAACCTGACCAAAACAGATCGAGGAACGTGTACATAGACAACATAATCAACTCGATACTTT
The DNA here is from genome assembly GCA_036873755.1 of Hanleya hanleyi. Lineage (NCBI taxonomy): Eukaryota > Metazoa > Mollusca > Polyplacophora > Lepidopleurida > Hanleyidae > Hanleya > Hanleya hanleyi. Next base: position 17,034 of record JAVTVY010041110.1, read on the forward strand.
ATATTTTGTATCTCCCTTTTTTCTCTCTTTGTTATTTATTTAATATTCTAAAACATACATGTAGCTCTTGTAAAGATCTTAACTGAAGTAAAAAAATTATTGTGAAATTTAAATAAAGCATTGAGTTTATGGGCTTGAAATCCACATGGAAAACGGCCTTTAAAGTACAATTTCAAAAAGAAACGTTTAGTATCTCCAACGAAACATCAGCAGGTCCTAAGCAATAAAGGGAAGTTCTTAACAATAAAATAGACTTGTCTTAGAACTTCCCGTAGGGAATACTCTGATTTGATTGCTGACCCTCAAGAAACTTTCCAGTATATATTGACCAGGACATTTACTGTTGTCGGTATGGAACTGTTTGTAAAGTACACTTCTTTGTCACATAGAATCCAGAAAATTCGGGTCAAGAGCATAACAAGACAAGCAAACTAGAAGGTGCGATACGTTTATGTCTGCGCCCAGGGAAACACAAACTGAATACCAAATACGCGAAGTGCTCAAGGGGATTTCATCTCGATTGGCAATACGTCCTAGCTATGTGATTAAGTAGACTACGTAGCTGCAGGCTACAAACGTCGAAAACTTACGATAGCTAGAAGGCATCCAGAAAATACAGTCCACAGCGATATGGTGAATAATTTGCTTGTGGGTCGTCTACTGTTCGACAACCACCAAGGCCACCGAAATGCAAATTCGATTTTTGTCACATGTTTTTTTCTCATTAATTTTCTAATGGTTCATGAGACCATAACCAGTTATCGAAAATTTAACTCGCCATCCATGTCAAAATGCCATGATTTTAATGAAATCTCTCGACATCACAATGTGACGTGAGCGAAGAATGGCCATGGCGGAGAGCATGTGAATACTCCATATACAGAATATACTCGTCCAACACTGGTAGCAATTCATATTGGCAGCCATGTTGAAATCACTTTCGATCATAATATCTCGCCAGGTGCATGACATTATTGCGTTTTGGGCATAGAACCATGAAATGCGACATATGTACATCTCAAATTCGACGAGGCTTTCTTTGTGGCAAAATCAAGGGAATATTATATATTTTATCGTTTGATAATGGGAAATATATCCAATCAATCATTTATTACACTCTAACCACTCAGGGTGGCACGAGAGGTATACAATGTGAGTTACAGATGGCGGATAACAATATACATTTGAGCATTACTAATAATTACATATAGACATTCCCTCTTTGATAAATTTACAGAGATTCATGAGCTTGCACTTGTCTTCAGACTGAAATAGTTCTCTGAGCTTGATGACATTTGGCCACGTATATATATATATATCATGGTATGTATTTCATTCGAATTTCCTTTAATAGCGGACAAGTAAATAAAAAATGAAATTCATCTCCAATGCTGCTTGTATCACATGCTGTACAGTATCTCTCGTTTTTCGCTTTAGCTT
>JAVTVY010041111.1:0-17804 GCA_036873755.1 Hanleya hanleyi
ATAGGGTGCAGCCAAGTGTAAGCCTCCGGGTAGCCACAGTCCCTTCTTTCACCTCGGGGTGTAGTAAGTCATCCACCTCGGGGAGTACATCTTTCAGTGCTATCCATAAGGGTGGACAGAGTGTGATATAGGTACCTCCACTCTGTTCCAACCGGGGAAAAAGGGAATCCTCTCCAGCAGTGCGTATGTGCACACCGACTTCCACGTGCATGAAATCCCTTTCGGGGTCTTTTCCCTGTAACAATCGTGTCAATAGACACTCTCTTCACCTTCAAAATCTTCACCTTCTGCGGTGCGTCTTGGACCAGCTCCAGGTGATCGTCATTGACGATGAGGTAGACGTCGGACGTCAGTTGGAATAACGCAAGCTCTGTTCCGCTCGCTGCCATGGTGGGGAATGAAAAGCGAACGGTTAGAGAGGTGGCTTTATAGTGTACCTTTTGGGTAGGGTTTTATACACCGTGCGTGGCACTTGTTATACTCGCTTGCGCCATAAGGTCAATGCTAAATCCGACCTTATTTCACCCGGATGTAAAAATGACGTCACTTCCGGTTTGGGTGAATGGGGCCTGACCTTTGGACATGCCCAGACTTTTCTGTGTCGTTCATCTCCTGTCTTTTGATGTACTGGGGTTCTTTCCCACAATGGCGTTCACCTTCGGGTGTTTCTGGTCAACGTAGCCGCCATTTTCACACAATGGCGGTCACCTTCGGGTCTTTCCGGTCAACATCCGACATACATCCGCGCACTTGCGGAGAACCCGCGCGCGCGCGCGCTGCGGCCGGGGCGGGCCGGGGCCGGGACCGCGGCCGGGGCCGGGGCCGGGAAAGTTGGAGGTAGTGTTTGAGCATTCTGAAAAACCGGAAGTGACGTCACACACACTTGCGCAGGCCCACCAAACCACGTGAATGTTAGTCCAGGTGGATGCTCCCCCACCTAGGATTCACATGGATACCTCACTCGACACAATAGGCCCACGAGGGGCCCGCCTAGACCACAAACACGTCTATTTCCATACCCTTTGGCCACCGCGCATGCGCAGAATGCCGATATTTCAATCCCACATCCACGCCATCAGATGCTCCATTACATAGGCTTCACATGGATACCTCACACGACCCATTCAAACCGTGAATAGCCCATCTCTAACCCAAACACACCCACACACACCCCCAAAACTGCCTGCTTTCTCTACTACGGCCAGGCTGCGCATGCGCAGAATATTGACAACGTGCGAACAATTAGTGTAGTCAAGTGCTCCTGCATGAGAGCTTCACATTGATACCTCACTCGACCCCATCGGACCATTAGGGACCCACCTAGATCACAAAACGTCCGCACCGTATGGACCTATACACCCATAGCCATGCAGTATAGGCCTATGGGCCTATCCAGGTCTCGGTGACTTTTTTCAAAAATTTCACCGTTTCGTGCCGGGACACTTCCTATCATGTTTGTCTTGACGAGACTAAGAAAACAAATCCAAACAACCATACCGCAAATGTCTAGAAGTAGGTTTCCCAGTGGGGCAAACATTGGTCCTATATCCCTAGTATGGGACTATATGGGTCTCCCTGAACCTTTTCCAAAAATTTCAACGATTTGCTCCGCGACACTTCCTATCATGTTTGTCTTGACGAGACTAAGAAAACGAGACCCCACAACCTATACCGCAAATGTCGAGAAGTAGGTTTCCCAGGATGGTCCTATACCCCCATACCCCATATAGGCATTTTCCCGTAATTTAGGATAAAGTCCGTGTTCCGTATTTTTTCAGGAAAATTTTTACATACACCCACCCTGGAACTAGGGGGAGATAATTCTATTGATAGGCAAGCCCCGTTAAGCCCGGCGACCTATATACCCCCCATACCCCATATAGGCATTTTCCGATAAAGTCCGTGTTCCGTTTTTTTTTTCAGGAAACATTTTACATGCACCCACCCATGACTGGATGTCCCTTCACATAGGCTTCACTTTGATACCTCATACAACGCCATCGGCCCATTAGGGGCTCCCCTAGCTCCCAAAACGTCTATTTTCATACCCTTTGGCCACCGCGCATGCGCAGAATGGTGACAACGCTCGAGCCACTAGTCCAGTCAGATGCCCCCTCACATAGGCTTCACATTGATACCTCATACGACTCCATCGACCCATTAGTGGCTCCCCTAGCTCCAAAACGTCTATTTCCATACCCTTTGGACACCGCGCATGCGCAGAATGCCGATATTTCAATCCCACACCCAGCCCATCAGATGCCCCTTGACGAATGCTTCACTTTGATACCTCACTCGACCCCATCGGTCCACTAGGGACCCACCTAGGTCACAAAACGTCTATTTAGGTATTCCCCGTATACATTAACATTGGAATAATTTTCCAACATGGCGGCTACAACATGGCGCCTACAACATGGCGGCTACGACATGGTGGCGTGCCAGGGAAAAACCCCAGTACATAACAAACAAGTCTGGACATGTCCAAAGGTCACGCCTCAGTCACCCCAACCGGAAGTGACGTCATATGCAAATTTCTGAGGTCAAAGGTCAATGTGCGCCAATTCCCACTTACACTACTACTTGGCTGACGAAGGGATACCTTCGACGGGTTTCGCTAATAATTTAAAGTTTGAACTATGTTGTTGACGTTGCCATGGTTTTATTTAAGGGTCCCCTTTATTTGCCTACAAGGGCCTAAACATTTCCACGCAGCAACTGACACGCGTTATAGACCACAGAACCATGTGACCCTATCCTGCGACAGTTCTTTACAAATAATCACGTGTGTCACAAATAAGATTGTGAGCACCCGAATTCAGTAAGAAATTAATAAGAGATTGGATTTTTTTTCACAAATGCAATTCTGATTTTAATAATAATGATAATAATGAACATGCGCACCAATACTCACACAGTCATTCAAACAACAATAAGACAATCAATTCACAATGAATTCCCAAGCACCTATTCCAGCTGATAATTCACAATGAATTCCCATGCACATATTCCAGCTGATAATTCACAATGAATTCCCATGCACATATTCCAGCTGATAATTCACAATGAATTCCCAAGCACCTATTCCAGCTGATATTGAGATGTTTTAGGAATATTGTTGTTCGAATAAAAACCCCAGAAACTGTTCGGATCAGTTCAAATATTGTCACAAGTACACCAGCCCCGATAGAACACCAGCACAGTTTGGACCAGTCAAACGACTTTAGCGTAATAAGTCCACGAATTACCTTGCCTTATAAAATCTGGTCGTGTTAACTTAATTCTGATTGGTCGACTCCTTGAGAGAGTGAGTGAGTGAGTAAACAGGATTCAACGTCATGTCAAAAAATTTCTAGTCATATCGCGACGGTGCCTGCATGCACCAGGACACAAGAGCGCTCAGGACATCTTGAACATGAATCTGATTGTAATCATGATACTAACATAAACAGTGTTGCAGAAACTTATAAAACAGGGATATTCCACCAAGCGCCTCCATTCAAAGTTTCTCAAATTTGGCAATACATATCGCATGCTGATAGCAAAATACGAACGTAGCGTGCATGATCTATGGCGCTACGTTTCGCAACTTGTGTCTAATTCCGCTTAACCCGGGGCTAGGGGCCGTATGAACCCATGTACTTCAAGATCCTCATGGTACTCATATGAACAGGCACAATCAAAGCGTGACTGAGATACATCATTCTTTAGATGACGACTTCACAACGAATATTATGGATTAAGAATACTGATCAGCGATACGGATTTGATATTTTGGAACATCATGATGTCTTGCCGGCATCTTTGAAAACTGTTGACCGCTTCTTTCTTGCAGGAAACAAGCCTATGTTTATGTATACTATGATTGTCTTTTTGCCTTTGGTGCTAATGCTGTTGTATGGAATATGGAATAGGTCTTTGGATTATGGACGCGGATATTCTCTAATGGACGACGGCTGAATTATGAATGACGGACTAGACGCTTGTAATTCCATTCGATCTTCATTTCATCTCAGATTTCCTCATTTCCACTCTGTATCTGTTTATTTTATCCCGGCCTCTCCTCATTTTAGCCGGCCTTCACAATTCATCCCTGATCATGGTGACGTCACTGAACCTGACCTTGAACCTGCTCATGTATTATGTCACATGTGGTGATGACGTCACTTGCGGTAATATCTTCAACCGAAACAAAATGTAAATTTCACCTACGAACGATCGATGAACCAATCAGAACCTACAAACCGATTGCGTGTAGAGTGACATCATCTTCGAGTAGCGGCGTCATTCCTAATTTGGTGATTGTGTTGGCCCAATATATAGGTCAGCCAATCAATAACGCTCTTCTATGGCACATTTCGAAATTCAAATGGAAATTAGATTGATAAAATGAAGATGCTTAACTCCTGTTCTAGGGATCTTTTTTACAATAGCAATAAGGTCTTAGGTGAGGGTACTCATGCATGACGCAACTTGGAGCATCACCATATTCGTTAATCCTACTTATATCATTTTTGACGTCGACAGTAAAAGTGTTTTTCTCAGGGTTGTGCTTTACTGTTGTTTCGAAAATGCCAAACCCGGGAATCGTCTGAAAAGTAACCTGGTATAAAACTTCTGTGGAAGCCATTTGATCAGAAAGATCTGCTTTGCCGGTGTGGCCAATACTTTCTTTAAATGTTAGAACAGCTTGATTGATCGAATATTTAACAATTTCAGTTACATTAATCAACTGAAATATTTCGCACTTACTCCTATGTGGTTCCGTGGCAGAATTTATTACTTGGATTGCTCTATTTATCGCCGACAGCCCAACAGGGTCATCCTTGCCAATCTTAACCCAGGATAAACATGCGCACCAATGGGGCGCAACTCCCGCATGCGCACAGCTCCTTTCTTTAGGAATTTCTCTAAATAAACTTATCCCCCTCTCAGATATATTTCCCTTCTGGATGTTTCTATAATCCAAAATGTCCAAGAAAGTTGCATGAATGTCAAAAGGAACTGACAGTCTCTTCACGTTGGTACGAAAATTCTCCATTGCCATTGGATACTTTTGCCCAAACCATGGCGGAAACCTAAAACCAAAGTAGGGCGACCTTTCTTCCAGTTTCCCCTGCACAGATCTCCTCAAATCGCTGAAGCGAGCTCCATGGTCACTCATAAGTATCAGAATCGTGTTATTCAAATGACCACCTTCTTGTAAAAATTGAAGGAATTCTAAGGTATCCTTGTCCGCATTCTGAATATAATTGACATTCCAGGAGTTGTGACTATATTCTCCGTGGAAACTGAACATGAATTTTCTCTTCTCTCCATACATTACACAGGCATCTCTGAACCATTTCAAATGATTATAATATCTTCTAGTTGAACCGAAACACATAGGCCTGAATTTCCAATAATGTGGGAACGCCTTGACATAGAACGGTCGCATGTAGTGGTCAACAGGTGGTTTACTGAAGCCCAGCATTCGGTAAGTGAAAGTGCCCATTTCTGGTCCGTCCTCGGCCCACTGTGTCACATAGCCTATTTGCTGGAACTTCTTCATTATCCACGGGTGACCATCGACCGGCTTTGCTCCAGAGAAACCTCGTCTGGCTTCCGGTAGTTCTTCCTCGGTTAGGCCGGTGAGGATAGGTAACAGAGCAGCGGGAGTTCCATCACCCACGATATTGTATCCTTCCAGTTCTAGACCTTCCAGAACGGACGTGAAATACGACACTGTCTTGGGCAATTTTCGCTTCATTGTCATTCTTGAAATGGAGTCCAGCCCCAACATCAGAACGCTCAACCCCGTTGCATTTGGAGGCAAGGGGCGTTCTTTGGCCCGCCTATGTGCCTCGGCGTTGTATGCAATCCCCGAATGTAAATTGAAATACGTTTTCCCATCGGTAGAATTACACCAGACAGAGAAGAAGTCGTTCTGCAAAGGGGTTCCATCGCGCATTGATTCAACAGACCAATCCTCTACGGTACTGAAGTCATTGCTAAATCGAAATGGCGTATATTTACATGAAATCCCTCCATGCAACTCGCTGGATTCGCTGGAAATTCTGAAAATGCCATTGTCGGTGTAAACCCAGTTGGGTTCTTGGTCGCACACCACTGGAGTGGATTGTATTTTGAAGTATTTGGCGACAGAAGGGTGGTTTATATCCAGCACCGGCGGCACGCAGACTTGTTCAGATTGCTGTGTCAATGATTGATTCTGGTTGTCCTCTATCGTTTGAATACTTCCTCTATCGGTGTTTATCACGAGGGAATATCCATGAAAGACGTAGATGACAAATGGTACAGCTGCGAGAAGAACTAATGTCCAAACGAGACGGCGGCGGCATGCATACGGGCTCATCGATTTTGACCAACGCATTTCACACAAATTCTTGGCCTGCAAGAAAAAAACATGATAAATTGCATCAGGGTATACAATCCATGAAGAAATAATAGGCCTGCTGCTTCTGGACATTTTGTATTACTTGAATTATTGCACTGAATCGTTGAGGTTTGTCAACACCATTGCAGGAGTTATGAAGGTGCAACATATTTCATGTGAGTGGGTATTCTTTAAGGATTCCTCAGAAAGTAAAACTCATCATATTTAAGAGCATATCAGAGATTCTCTTCGAACGAAAGTGGAGATAAATACGCACACAATCCTGTCAATGTGTGCAGATTTTCCATCGAATTGTGCTTTTTTCCATAAAGCGTGAAAATTGGGACAAAATAGCCTACGGTTGTAACAGAAGTTGGTCGAAAAATAGAGGATGATGGAAGATGTTGGAAGATTGGAGAATGCTGGCCGATGATGAAAGGAGGATAATGGCAGAAGAGTGGAGGAGGGTAGAAGGGTGAAGGATTGTGGAAAATGATGGAAGAGTGGAAGATGATGGGAGAGTAGAGGAAGGTACAAAAGTGGAGGATGATGGGAGAGTGGAGAATGGTGGAAGAGTGGAGGATGGCGGAAGAGTGCAAGATGAGGGAAGAGTGGAGGTTGGTACGAAACTGGAGGGTGGTGGGAGAGTGGAGGATGCTGGAAGACGATGGAAGAGGGGATGATGATAGAAGTGTGCAGGATGGTGCAAGATTGGAAGATGTTTGAAGAGTGGAGGAACATGAAAAAGTGGAGGATGGTGAAAGAGTTAAGTAGTGTAGAGAATGTTTACTAGTCCCACTATCATTTTCTCTAAATATTGTTGGAGAAATTGTCTGACTGCTAAATGTTTATTTGAAGGTTGTTCGTAAGTTTTACAGGTTTATTACAGTCCGTGTCATATGTCTGATTTGTACCTGTATTAAATGCATTATCACGGGACCAGTTTTCAACACTGTCATGTTTCTCTATTTTTGACCAGTTTTAGTGTTTACAATAGCTAAATTGTTTAAAATAACATGGTATCTGATTGAACCAAATGCCAAATTATCTAGTAAATACTTGTTAGCCTGTGGTAACTCCCTGATTGCCTGGTAGATGCCTTTATTCCGTAAATTTTTATCATGCTTGTCTCCTGACGAGACCCAGTTGCGGAGCTACATTCCAGATGCTCCGACGTACTTTGGACTTTAAATTTGGACAGTAAACTGTGTATAAACTTTAGTAATAATTTCTGTTGGTATCTAGGTAAATATTTCAGTGGAAATGTAGTGTTGTTTCAGGGAAATTTGGTGAGTTTATTATGTTTTTGTGGACACTATAGTCATGGCTTGAATCGGCTGCAGACAGCTTTCGGTGGCTCAGCCAATCAGAGTAGGTATTGTAGTCACGTGGTTTTACCTCTGGCGGGCTATATAACCGGAGAGTAAGTATGTTCTTTGCATTTTCGAGAGAGTGGGAAGTGTGAAGTCGAAGTGTGAAGACGTATTTTGTGTTCTCTGTGCTTTGTTTTACATAATGGCTATTGATCTGGAACGTTTGGCGTGTACTGTGCGAGTGGTGATTTCGGGACCAATTAGATCTCCCAGCTTGTTCCGTGAGTGTTTTGTGAAGGCGTTTGTGAGAGCAGGGTTTGATGTGGTGGATATCCGGGCATTGGGACAAACAAAGTCACCCAGAGAATGGTTCCTTGAGCTGATGTCACGAGATGTTACGAGCAAAGTGCTGGAGGTGGACTTTCTTAACTGTGTTCACTTTGAAGTACATTTCATGCAGTATTCACACCGCAGAGTTGAAGTTTTTGTGCGCTGGTTACCTGGCTTTGTGAACACAAGTACAGTGGCTCAATTCTTTAAACAATATGGAAAAGTGCAGTCTGTCGACAGCAACTCAGCACCGTCATATGACTTCGAGTCGGACGTTATCAAAGTGATCCTGATATGTGATGTCGAAGCTGTAGATGCCATGCCATACGAGTGTATTATCGGAGGTAATGCTGCTCAGTTGTCCGTGGTAGGCCGCCTACCCCAATGTTGGCGCTGCTGGAAATTAGGCCACACGACAAAATGGTGCGAGAATTTTGGGAAGAAAGTACTGAAGAAAGGTGAGGAAGAGGAAAACGCATATGAGGCGGAAACAGAGGTGGATAGTCATACTGAGGAAAGTAGTGATATGGACTGTGATAGTGTGGAGAGTGAAGAGAGAGTGGTGATGACGGAGGAGATATTGGTTGAAGCTGGGGTGAAGGAGGTGGTGGAGAACGTGGTGGAATGGTGTATGGACGGGGTGACGGATTACATGGTGAAGGAAGGGAAGGAGGGAATAGCGGTAATTAAGTGTGAGGAGAGAGTAGTGGACGGATTGATATGTGAGGCGGAGGAGGCTGTGAGAAAGTCAAGATACCTGGTCAGAAATATACAGACGACGAAGTAACTGATATCTTGAGCTCTCTCGCACCGGAAAAATTAGTACGGAAATCTCCTGAAAAATCATTCAACCGATATGAGGCGGAAATTGCCGAGAGAAAGAAGAAACGTGACGGACTTAGAGACAAAAGTGTTCGATCAAAAAAAAGTTGAGAATTGGATGTGAAAAGTAAAGCTGAAAAACAAAAAAAAGTTAAAAAATTTCAAGATCTGGCGCGCATAATTCTGATGAATTGAAAGCGCCATCCAAATTAAAAAAGAAGAAGAGGAAGTTCTTTGCATTTTGCCCCTTGTCGCTGACGAGGCAGGGCCACCTTTTACCATGGGTGACAGATGAATACTGGAGATGACTAATAAAGGGGATATCCTACTAAGGATATACTGGGGACGACCACTAGGATCCTATAATTATGATATCCTATGGGATATATCCTTGACCTCCCATAGTACACTATCCTACAGGATATATATCCTAGATATCCTACTATGTCTAAAATAGTATCCTATAGTATATATCCTTACACTATCCTACATGATATATATCCTAGATATCCTACGTCTCAATGGTATCCTATAGGATACTCTCCCTTGAGCATCATCATGATTAGTATTCTACACAAGTATACTGTTCTATAGCATAAATGGTATCCTTTAGGATACTAATATCCTATAAAGCCAAATTTCAGTGTCAATCCCTCTCTAGTACAGAATGTATGTTATTGTTGATGTCAAGGATATGTATCCTTAAGCCATGCTCAGGACGCAAATATGGTTACTGTCCTTGTACGTTCCTTTCAGGATACTGTATCCTAGTATCCTATATTATATAGGATATATATCCTGAATGTGCCAAATTTGATAATAACCCCATAAATATCACTCAAGGATACTTGGTATTGCTGGTATCAAGGATATGTATCCCTAAGCCTTTCATGAAGAAGACTCGGAGTATAACCCGTTGGTCAGAGGATACTGCAGAGAGTGAAAGTTCCTACCGGAACTGCAGGTGGACCGGGGTTGTGGCCCTATTCTTGGCTTTGGGGAATGGGATAGGATATTCTCCAGGATACTCTGTCTGGGAAACATGATCTATGGTACCGGCAATGCTGAGATAATGTTTGAGTGTGTATCCTTCCGAAATTATACATTAAACGTGCCTGTCAGAGATTAGTTATACTTGAACCCATCTAGGATATGTTTCCCTACACCTTTCAATGAGGAGAACTGAGACCCGTTGATAAAGCATATCCACTTTAGAGGACACTGCAGAGGGTGAAGGTCCCTGGGTCCGGAACTGCAGGTGGACCGGGTTGTGGACCTATCTTACTCTGGGGAATGGGGCATATATCCCTAAGGATACCCAGATCATAGCTACAAGTATTACTATTGCCTGGTATGGAACTATGGATGGGTGACCTTTATTATCCTAATAGAAGATACTATAGTGGGAGATGTCTGGATATGTTAGTGCTGAAATCCAACCGTTCCATCCTACCTAATATATCATAACGTATGGCCGAAAAACTCGCTGAGATATCCTTAACATATCGTGATGGGAATATCGTGAATATCCAACATAACTTAACATATCCTATGGATATCCCGCATATATCCTGCAGCGTAAGCGGTATTCAAGCCATGCTTATTGCGATCAGCCGCTATATTAAATTGTAGAATAGTTGTTATCGATGTCCTGAAAGCGACTATATAATTGATACCGGTACCCAGTATTCGATGCGCATATTCTGTTTTGATAAAATATCCTGAAGTATCCTTACGCATGTAAATACCTGTATATATATATCATGTTGCACTTTATTGTTGATAATACAAGCATTATCTTTGAACGTTGAATTATTGCCATGCCTCCATCCTTTATAATTATGCGAATGCCTTTGTGTATCCCTATGGTGCTGGAAATGTATCCTGATATATCCTTAAAGATATCCTTCGAATATCCTTATGGTACTCGAAATCTATCTTGATATATCCTTTGGGTATCCTTATTGTCCCGCCAGACTGGTAGCTAACGTAATATCCTGGAGCTATCCTGAAGGATATCTGGATATCCTAGAAACAAGGTGACCTAGATGTAATTGAGATGTAATGATGTCCCATAGTGCTCTGCTATCATTTCCACTGGTGGATTGACTTAGATGAAGTCGACCCCTTACAAGCTCGAAATACCACGAGTATCTGGCGAATAGTGGCGGACCCGTGTAACGAGCGCCATCCAGAGTAGACCGGGAATAAGACGCTACTAAGAAGAGATGTGATTACAACGCATTAATGTGATACCCTATGAGAAGCCCAGTACAGATGTGCATATGAGAGGGCCAGCGCAGTTGGGTCTATTAGTGGGCCAATACAGATGTGCCTATGAGAGGGCCAGTACAGTTGGATCTATTAATGGGCCAGTACAGATGTGCCTATGAGAGGGCCAGTACAGTTGAGTCTATTAGAGGGCCATTATAGTTAAGCCTATGAGAGGGCCGATACAGTTGGGTCTATTGGAGAGCCATTACAGTTAAGCCTATGAGAGGGCATTTTGTTTAGAATATAAAGTTGTCTAAGGGGGTCGTGACACCTTACGTCACTGGTGGCAGCAAACCTATGAAGTGACACACACCAATGGATAAGAAATGAAAAGAAGATGATGAAAAGACGATGATGGTAGAAGATGGCAGGAGGGTGGAAGAGTGAAGGATTGTGGAAAGATGGAAGAGTGGAAGATGATGAAAGAATGGAGGACGGTACAAAAGTGTACGATGGTGAAGGAGTGGAGCATGATGGGTAGCGAAATGGAGGATGGTGGCAGATGGTGGAAGAGTGGAGGATGATGGGTGATAGGAAAGAGCGGAGAACCATGGAAGAGTGAAAGATGATAGAAAGGTGGAGAATGGTGAGAGAGTGTAGGATGGTGAAAGAATTGAACATGATGGAAGATTTTCAGGATGGCACATAAGTGGATGATGGTGAAATAGTGGAGGTTGGCAAAAAAAAGGAGGAGGATGGAAGATGTTGGACAAGTGGGAAATGCTGGGTGATGAGGAATAGTGGAGGGTGGTGGAAGAGTGGAGGACGGTAGACGACTGGAAGATGGTAGAGGAGTGGAGGATACTGGGAGAGTGGCGGATGCTGGTACATGGTGGAAGGATGGATCATGATGGAAGAGGCGAGGATAGGGGAAGAGTTGGGATAGTGGAACAGTGGTGAACGATGAAACAGTGGAGGTTGGTGGAAGAGTGGACGATGGTAGACGAGTGGAGAGTGGAAGAGGGAAGGATGGTTGAAATTTAGAGGATGGTGGAAAAGTGGAGGAAAGTGAAGGAGTGGGGATGCTGGTAGATGACGGAAGACTGGGTGATGATGGACGAGGGGAGGATTTGAGGATAGTGAAAGAGTGGAGGATGATGGAAGAGTGGAGGTTAGTGGAAGAGTGGAGGATGATGAAAGAAATGAGGATGATGGAAGATGATGAACGATTGGATGATTATAGAAGAGTGGCAGATGGGGAAAAAGTAAAGGATGGTGGAAGAGCGGAGGAAGGTGAAAGAATGGAGGATGGTGAAAGGGTGGAGGTTGGTGGAGGAGTGGAGGAATGTGGAAGATTGGAGGATGGCGGGAGAGTGAGATGTATAATGGAAGAGTGAAAATGATGGAAGAAATGAGGGGAGTAGAAGATAATGGAAGAGTATATGATGGTAGAAATATCGAGGGTTGTAGAAGAGCGGAGAACGGTAGACTGGAGTAAGATGGAAGACTGGCGGGTGATGGAAGTGCTGAGGATGTTGAATGAAAGGTGGATGACTGAGAAATTGAGGAAGGTGGAAGATGCTGAAAAGAGGATGATGGTAGAAGAGTGGAGAAGGGTGGAGAAGTGAAGGATTATGGGAAGGTGGAAGACATGCGACACCAGAAAAATATACATGGGATTGAAGACTCCGAGGAGTCCGTTGAGGCGGATGCTGATACAGAGACTGCTGAGAGTGTATCGACTGATACCGAAACAGAGATTGCTGACAATCTGTCTACTGATACGGAGAGCTTGACCTCAGATAGTCAGCCTACATCCCAGGAAAGTGAGGCAGAACCTGCCTTCTGGGATCGTATTGTGACAGCAGCTATCAATACTCACGCTGCAGCGATCGAGGACGCCGGACAGGATAACTTACAACAGGCGTACACCCAAATGCGCCCCTGCATTAGGAAAACAGGTATACCTTACTACCGCTTGAAATGAAAGGCGACCCCACGCACAGGTCCATCATGAAGACCAAGCGTCACTTGGAAGAGGATATGGGGCTACCACCCACCGAGGCCCTGGAAAATACGATCAGAATGCGCAAACAACTGTTTCAGGACATGATGCCCAAACAATATCCAGGCCTGCCTGACGACGATTAGAACAAACGGATGAGAGCGAACATGGCCGAAGATAGGACTTTCTAAAACGCCGGCTTCTGATTGGACAAGAGCAGCCGAGAACACATCCAACGGGCCAGAACGAATATGACAGATACAGCGCCAAATGGCGGCCTCTGATTGGACAAGAGTCTTCTTGAATTGTAAACATACCCAACGCGGCTCCCCCAGCGTGGGTATGATGTAACATCGGGGAGAATAAACTATATGAAAACTTGTTGTTGTTGTTCTCTCCTCTGCCATCCTTGTTGTTGTTGTTGTTTTTCTCTCATCTGTCTATATCATGGCGTCAAAGCGTTATGCTAGGGCGTTAAGGCGTAAAGACGGACGTTGACGGGCGTCACTGCATTTCCAATGAATTAGTAACAATTCCATGAAAATCAGAGCTTTTGAGCTAATTCACCAGGGCGTTGAGCGTCGCGTTGGCGGGCGTTGCTACAAGATGCCATTTCACACGACGCATTCGGACCAAGGATGGTCCCTTTCTACCCCAAAAGACCTTCCTTCACACCCCCAAAATATCCACTTTGGCTACTACTCCTACTGATGACGTTACCGATGACGTCACAGATGACGTGAACATACCTCAAATAGGGGTCTGCACCACGAGAACTACAAGATGACACCCCAAACGACGCATTCGGACCAATAGTGGTCCATCTCTACACCAAATACCTTCCTTCATTGCACAAAAATGCCCACTTTGGCTAATACTCGTACTGATGACGTCACCGATTATTTCACAGATGACGCGGGCATCCCTCAAATCGGGGTCTACACCCCGAGAGCTACAAAATGACACCCCACACGACGCATTCGGACCAAGGATGGTCCATCTCTACACCAAATACCTTCCTTCACTGCCTCCAAAATGACCACTTTCGCTACTACTCGTACTGATGACGTCACAGATGCTGTGGATAGCCCTCAAATCGGGGTCTACACCCCGAGAGCTACAAAATGACACATTCGGACCAATAGTGGTCCATCTCTATCCCAAGCACACCTCCACGCACCCCCAAAATGACCAATTACTTACTACACCCAACTGCGTATGCGCATATTGACGCGAATTGCAATAAAAAATACGCCATTCTGACTCTACCTCACACAAGCTTCACTTGGACACCTCCCTCGACCCATTTGGACCTATAGTGGTCCTTCTCTACCCCAAACACACCCCCACATACCCCCAAAATGCCTGCTTTCTATACCACGGCCAGACTGCGCATGCGCAGAATATTGAAAACGGACGATAGATTAGCTCAGTCGGATGCTCCTCCACAAGAGCTTCAAAATAAGACCACAGACGACACCATCAGACCACTAGGGACTCACCTAGGCGCCAAAACGTCCACCCAGTATGGACCTATCTACTGAGCCAGTAGGACTATGCGCCTATATACAGACCTACCCGGTACCTGGACTTTTCAAAAAATTTCACCGCTTTACTTCGAGACCCCTCCCATCGTGTTCTACATGGCGAGACGTCAAAAACAAGACCAAACAACCCATATCGCAATGAACATGTGTGAATTTCCCAGTATGGACCTATCCGCCATAACCAGTATGGGCCTATGGACCTATCCAGACCTCCGTGAACTTCTCGAAAAATTTCACCGCTTAACTTCGAGACCCCTCCCATCGTGTTCTACATGGTGAGACGTGAAAAACAAGACCAAACAACCCATATCACAATGAACATGTGTGAATTTCCCAGTATGGACCTGTCCCCCATAGCCAGTATGGGCCTATGGGCCTACATACCTACCCGGTACTTTTCGAAAAATTTCACCGCTTAACTTCGAGACCCCTCCCATTGTGTTCTACATGGCGAGACGTGAAAAACAAGACCAAACAACCCATATCGCAATGAACATGTGTGAATTTTCCAGTATGGACCTATCCCCCATAGCCAGTATGCGCCTATATACAGACCTACACGGTACTTTTCGAAAAATTTCACCGCTTACCCCCGGGACCCCACCCATCGTGTTTGTCGTGGCGAGACGAAGAAAACAAGACCAAACAACCCATAGTAAAATTAAAAAAAATAAAAAATGACCACCCCCATACCCCATACAGGCATTTTCCCGTATATTGTATAATACAGGCCCCTATTGTAGGAGTGAAGTCCGTGTTCCGCTTTTTATTTATTTATATATTTATTTTAATTTATTTATTTATTTTTTATCTGTGAAAATACACACCCACCCATGACTGGATAGCCCTGGAGGAGAACTTCACTTTGACACATCACTCGACCCAATCGGTCAATGCAGCGTATTTGAAGTCTGGGGACTTGGAAGTCCGCGGAAGCAGACCGCATCACCGCCAGACCGCGGAGGAATTCGAGGTCAAAGGTCACCCTGGTGGCGTCCCCTGTGGAACTATAGCGGCCTTGACGGCCTCAGAGGTCAAAGGCCGTGAATGGCCGCTTCCTACACTATAACCTACAATAAGGCCACCTGGCAGATGCAAGAGTTATCTCCCCGGCAAAATGTGTTTTATATACTACTAGGCTCCATGAGATATTCAGATGGTGAATCTCTTCTTACTGTTTTAAATGAGACACAACACGAGTGTGATCAGCTGAACAAAGGTAGATTTTCCTCCGCTCACGAAGAGAAATTAAGAGATCTGGCTAGCAAACGAAATGAACCAGGGACCGACAGGCAAACGAAATGGAGGATACGGATATTTAAAGGGATTAAATTCGTTTTATATTATCAATAAAGACGTAAATTTCTGTCTCAAGTTTAACTGTTGGTTCCGTCGTGAAATTGATTAAGAACGACACACAAATAGGCTTGTATGCATGTATGTTTCACACAGTCCCAGGTGGCAGAAAGACTGCGCCCCCTTCTGAGAGACCACATAAACTCGTCCATTGATATTGGCACGCTGCCAACTGAGGCGAAAGGCACATTTCAACAAAGGGAAGAAAGGTTGTGAACGTTTACCATATTTTTCCAATCTTTCATGGTAATCTTTGTTCATAATCATTTTGGGTAGTGCAATAGAATAGAAATAATGTTTTCATAGGCGTGCTAAATGGTTATTTTACGCACGGTTAGTGTGGGAAAGTTTATAAAATATAAACTTTGTCACACTAACCGTGCGTAAAATAACGATTTAGCACGCCTATGAAAACACTATTTCTTAATTCTATAACACTTGTGTCAATAACATCGAGATAACCGTGCAAGTATTACACGATTTACCACAGTTACAAATGTATGTGAAATGTACATGTGTCAAGTGCAGGTGTTCATTAGAAGATTCCATTTCACAAGTCGGATGAGGAAAGGGACGTCTGCCTTCACACAAGTAAAAATAAATTACAAGATAACATTTCCTTCTCAAGTTTAACTGTTGTTTCCATAGGGAAATTGGTTAAAAAAGCGACATAATTAGGCATATATCCACGTAATTTCCCAACAGCTGACTCAGCTGACAGAATCACTCCCCATTTAGGAAACCACATAAACTCGTCCATTGACATTGACACGATGCCAACCGAGACGGGAGCATCGTTCCAACATCCGTGGAAGAGTTTTTTTTTCAAAAAGGTTGTCAAAGTTAAAATATGTTTTCAACCTTTTATTGTAATCTTTGTTGATAATCAATCTGAGTAGTGCAATAGAATAGAAATAATGATTTTATAGGCGTGCTAAATGGTTATTTTACGCACGGTTAGTGTCGGAAAGTTTATAAATTTTAGGGTGCGGGCTTGGAGGGAGACAGTATGGGGTAATGCGGGTTGTAGTTAGTTTACAGGGTATGTTTGAACAGTCTAGCATTAGGGTTCATCGATTCGTCTGGATGGCACATAACCACTCCCTGGAAATCATTCCTGGTATGGAGATTTCCCATTTATGCCATGAAAGCCTCTGTATCTGTGCTGACCACTTGGTCTGTGAATCTCGGTTGGACAATGCAGAAAGGAAGCGCTGCAAATTCGAAGGCGTGTGCCAGGGTTCTCCTCACCCAGCCTGCTTGCTCTAGTGTGGTGGTTGTGCCCCTTTCTTCGCATAGTTGTGGTCAACATTGTGCCTAGGTCTCAAGATGTAACAGTGATCCACTGCATGCGATGGGGGTAGGGCAGCTCTTCGAATTCTTATTCGTTCTGCTTTTTCGCTTCTTTTCTCTCTGCTATCATCCGGGGCTGGTAGGCTTTCTTTTCTGCTTTCAATCGGGCTTTTTCAGCCCGCTTCTCCGCTTGCTGTATTATTTTCTCCTCCCGAGCAATTGCCTGTTTTTGCTTTTTGTCAGCTAGTAGCAATTCTTTCTTGTGATGGACTTCTGCCTTAGCGGTATCATCTGTCTCGTAAATATGGCGCCTTCTATTAATTGTTTCTTTTTTTGCCTTTTTACTGCTGGCTCTCAGTTTCTGCGATCGGTCAGGGCTCGCTGTTTTCTGAGAAATGTTGTCACTCTTGTTTTTGGGAACCCGACCTAGAATGGCTTTGTTTGTTGGTTCAGCTTTTTGAGTGTCTTTTAAGTACCGGTATTTGGTGTTTTCAATCAGTTCCATACTGAACCTTTTATTGATGCACTGATTGAATTTGAATATAGCC